>LR736878.1:2424592-2587071 GCA_902654985.2 Oryctes borbonicus
AATAATTAGTCCGGGACGGCCGTTTCGAGGACATGAATGATCCTCATTCGGTCACCGGTTGATGATGAGGACCATTCGTGTCCTCGAAACGGCCGTCCCGGACTAATTATTATATTACTGTATAATAAATTAAACTTGTGTGGTGCGGAGGGTGCCGATACTTATGTGTTGTTTATAACCAATTGTACGTAAATATAGGGAATCAAATATACGATATGTACAACGTCGCAGTTATGCATTTTTTTTAATTTGTTTATTACTCAGGATTTCAACATTTCAAATGTAATTCCTAATTTTTTTAAATATTTATATTTTAGCCTAACAAATAGGTTAGCCCTCTATACTCTCTGTTTTGGTTTAGGTTCTCTATTTTTTCTACTTAGATTTAAACCGTTTTCGAATCGTGTTTTAAAACATACAGCGTGTGCAGCTGTGGTGCGTGGCTATCGAAATTTGATGTATAACATTTCTCTTACTGGAATATCCTGTTTATTTTTCCAAAATCGGGTTTATTTTTTATTGTATTTTAGTTTTTTTTTTCGCTTTATACATAAAGTGCTAATAGCTTGTTTCATTGGTATGTAATTACTAGAGTGAGGACGTACGGTGCTGTTTACTAACGAGTGTTAGTCAGCCAAGCGTCGGGTATATGCAGTAGCGTAGATAAATCGAAAGTTATATTTTGTTGATCGTCAAGTACGTTTTCGATACGATTGTAAGATGATATATTCTTCTAAATTGTTCGCTGTAAATTGGTTTCGTTGGTAAGTTAATATATGTTTGAATCTGGAGAAAGATCTTCCTACGTCACATGAAGTAACTGCGAAATGGAACTATGCAATTAAATCCTTATATTTTAAACATAATCTTTCATTCTGGGTAGTTAAAAGTGTTATTGGAAATTTCTTTTAATAGCACATAATCTGGATTTCTTTGTAAAACCGCATTAATTTTGTTCCGTATCTTTTCGCTAATCGATCCCTCTATACTTTAAAATTACTAAACAATGATTCTAAGTGTTGAAGGGATTCAGTTAATTTAAAATTTTTTTTTTTAATTTTGTTTTCTAGAAACTTGATCGTTTCTGATACGCTTGAGAAATGTGTATCAATAAATTCTAAATGCTCGACTAAATCTTCTACTATTAATGCTTGAACTGCTGTAACACTGAAAGCATTTCATTTTAACTTTAATACAAAAGGTTTTAAAATACGAGTGTTGGGTATAAAAAAATGCGGGTTTTAACCACGTACCCCATCGTGTTAATACAGGTTCTGGCCGCAAACGTATATTCGGGCACATTTCTTTATATAGTTGGTACTTTCAATAAAATGTTTTTAAATGAGTTAATTAATGAATTAACATCGGGAAATTCTTCACGAATAAGTTCAGCAATGCGATGTATTCCATGCGCAACACATGTTAGATATAACATGTTTGGAAAACGTTTTTTAAGCACGTTACCTGCTTTTAACATTACGCTTGCAGAATCTGAAAGAAAGAGTAGTCATCATCACCAGCTACATTTTTACGCTGTTAATGATAATATGGGTAATATCGTTCGCAGTGGCACGCAATCTGATTTTTGTAGCTACTAAAAATTACACTGGAGGATTTTCCGTATTACATTAACAACGTACCTTCTTTAATTGTCTGTCGTTTCATCTGCACTTATCCAGAGATAATTTTCACCTAGTTTTGACCTGATTTGATTTATTGTTTTGTCGAATTGCCTAGGTACATAATATATAAGAATCAAATATATTATAAAACGAAATATAAACTCTAAAAAACCAAACTCCAAAAATATCAGAGTACCTAACAAAATAAACCGAATGAAACTTCTAAAAAAGGGCAGTGACGAAATAAACGAAAAAAGACACTTCTAAAACAGTACAGTAACAAAATATACCAAAAAGGACACCTATAAAATGAAATGCTAACGAAATATCTAGATATTTTAAGCTGAACGTCGCTACGATCCTCTCCACTCATCGCTCTCTGCCTATCTCCTTCGTGGTGAGTTACACAGCCTACCACCGAACGTAACGCCAATGACAAACTGCACTCAACGTCGCGTCTCTAGTAATTACAGAGCACTAGTTCCATGTTCTACTGGAAAGAATTAGAGCAATAATTGTTTCATTGGCAAGGTTTGAGCAAAGTTGAACTCGCCACTCGGAGCAATTTTTACCGCTCTTGCTAGGAGGAGCAAGAGCCAATTTAGAGCTATATAACTGACTCCAAACTCCCTGATGTTTATAAATACAACAGTAGCAGTTAAGTATAGCCGATTTATTTAACTACTCAAACAGACAAGTAAAATCGCTTGACGCAGATACTACTAGAGCCTGAATTTTCTAACTAGAAATGCAAGCGCCTTTGACCTCTGTCCAGTAAAATACACTATTGAAGACAGCGAGTATCTTGAACCTTTGATTGAATAGTTCGAACAACATAAATGGGACTTTATAATTGGACTAAAATAAATACAGCCCCTGTGGTTGTGTTATTTTAGGTGAGTTAGCGCTACTAGCTCTACCGATTTACATTTTACTTTTTTTTAGGAGTTACTTAAACTATATCTGAATACCTCGTTTGTACCCATATTGAGATTCAGGGACCGGTACGGTCGTAGGATTTATCACAAAAATTACAAAAAAGCATGGGCATAGCCAGAACTTGGCCCATCTGGCTATGCCCATGCCAAAAAGAATTCAATTTAATTTTTCAATGTTGGTTTTAATTGATCGTATTTATTTATTTATATTTTGTATTTTGGCTGTAGGAACAATTTATTAATAAATTCTATCAGAATTTGTGAGAGAATAGACCCAAGTTTTATTAAATCCTGATGATGATCTCACACAGAATCAACACTTACTTTCCAACAATTTATTACTTTATCTAGATTCCTTATTAAAATATATGGGGAGCAATTAGGGTAAAAGTTTTCAATTAAGACATTATTTTGAGGCAAGTTTTGCACAGTATAAAATTATATTCGGGTATACAATATTCAGTTTTCGTGGCGCACGATACAAGTTTGTTTTTTTTTTAATGGAACATCCTGCTAATTATTACGTTTTTCGATGCTTCTCTTCAATTCATGTCAACTTTCATCAATACTACTCCCTATGTCTATCTATCTTAGTTTTTAAAATAACTCATAATTGATATTTTTGCATGTCGCTGTTTTTTCAACGATCGATCTTGCTTGTATATTTTTTTGTTTTCGGCAATTGTCTTGCTTGATGCGTGTTATTCCAATGTTTTTAAATAGCCTGTAAATGTTTTCAAACTATGATACACAGTTCTAGAACTTTTTTATACACATTTTCCTACACCTAACATATGTCGTTCTTTAGTAAATGAAATATGAAGCTACGAAGATCCTTTTTGCTTGTTTTTCTGAAGGTATTTAATGTATAACATTTAACTTATGGATACAATGTCGACATCTATTCGAAGTAAGAACCTTTTTCTTTCATACAAACTGTAGTTGTACTTTATTGAATATTTCTGGAATACCATTCTGTGCAATGTACCGTTTTAAGAAATTCATCCAGAAAGTTTTTTCATAAACATTTCAATTTAATTAAATTGCGAACAGTTTTTAACTTAATTTTGTAAAAATATACAGGTGTTTCACCGACCGCGATGGCCATTTTTGTAGAATCAAATTGATATACAAAAATCTTGGATGTATTGTCGAAAACCTCGAGAAATACTCAATCGAATAAAATTTGAATCACCGTTCTAGCGTGTAAGATATCAGTCGTTAAAGAAACAGTTAGTGAGAGGGGAATTTCATATGCTTGCGTATAATTTTATGTTGTGCAGCGCTGAATATCTTTTTTGCAAACTTTTCCTCTAATTTGTTCAGGAAACGAATTACCTTCCATCCACCTACTGTGGATACGCTGTGTAAAGATGACATTGCTTAAAACATCGTATCGGTTATAGCTTCAGAAATTTAAGCAAATGTACGGTTCTAATTCATTTCGGATACAAAAATATAAATAACATATACTTGTATAATATATTGACGAGTGAATACAGCGACAAAATTTCTACGGCCCTGACGCTGTCGTTATTTACGTTATTTATTTAATGTAATGCTACTTGAAGGCACTAACTAGCAGTAATAGTTAATGGTACAAAAATAATTTAATCATAGGGGAAAATAAAACAAGAGAAAATTTATACAAATAATACTATATATTTTTTACAAAAATATATTGAATGTACATAATTTATTTCTTATATTTTTCACTTTTTTAGTTCATACTATTTACATTTTTTTGCTTTTATTTATTTATCTATTTCTCGTCTGATATAAAATTATTTTATTTTCTGCTTAATAACTATGACTAGCTGATTGTACAGCAATGATTGTTGCAATGAGGTAGATTATTTTTCTATATAACAAATAACGGAATACAATATTACGATTATTATTAACATTATTTTATCTATATAGTGGAAAATGTCTATTTTCTTTAATTTACGATTTTTATTAATACACTACGGCATTTTTGTTTATAAATAATATCACACCTAGATAAATCTAAGCCAGCAGAATATTAACAAAAATTGCAAAGTACAGTTATGTCTATAGTGTTGGTGTTTTTGTACTTCAGTGTAACAGGATGACAAAAGAAAAATGAATTCGTATAATTAGTTAATATTGAATTAAGAGTAATTGGTACCGTGCAGAACATAACTCTGCTGCTATTTGTAAACTATTAAATGATTATTATCTAGTATCATTAACATTTCTCTTGCATAAAACATTTCGATGATAGACTTTTCTTTATATTTCTTAATTTTCCAGAGAAAGCAAAGTATAAACAACATTTGTGGCAATGTAAAATTAACAATAGTATAATAATTATATGAATAGGTCTACACTCAAATATAGTAATAATCAATACGTGTAAACGAAAAAATCAGTAAATAATCTCAAAAGTTTTAAAGGCACATTCCAAGATATTTCAGATGATTGTAATTAATTTATCTTAATTTATTTGGAAGAACTGTTACCTAATGTTATTGAAGAACCAAGTGGCCCAACAGGAAACAATGAATGGATGGATGAGATGTTTCCTTTCCATTACTCACACAAATTTCCTTTAATTCATATAAATAGGTATTTTTAAGAAAATACTTTTAGATAATCAGATTAATGGGATCCTTTTAGATTAGTAATAATTGAGTAGTTATTTCCGTTCCAAATCTCTATTGACAATAAGACCTGCATTTTCGTGGAAGACAAAGAATGAATTATCTAGAAGCAAAATGATTACTTATTTTAATTGATAACATTTTAATTCGATTTTATTTTGAGGTTCTATCAAGCGCAATGCAATACAGAAAAGCTAAATTTCAAGCAATTTGATATATACGGTGGTTTGAAATAAAAAAGAAGCATATTCAATTTTATTAATCACATACGAATTCCGTCTTATGACAAACATAAATTGCAATAAATAACAATTCGCTTCTCACACTGTCAACTCCACACACAAAATTGGAAAGTTCTCGAAATGTAGATGGGAAAGGTTTCATTAAATGCGTAATTTCACAAGTTAAAACATGTACAAATTTGTCGCCAGATATCTCCAAATATGTCGTTAGTAGATTTCAATTTTATCTGAATCGATTGCAGTGTATCACTGATAAAACGGAATTTAAATTTCATAAAAAAAACGCATGTGGATGATCTTTGTTTTCTCAAACAATGCGACAATATCCTTGTACGTAATAACTGCTTAGATCACAATTGTTTTTTGTTTGATAAACGTGATAAAACAAATCTATCAGCTGATCTGGAAATGATAAAATTTCGAAGTCATCTACAAAAACAATACGACTTTGATTAGAAAAGATTGCTTTTCTAACCAAAAATGGACTATATGACTCATACTGGAATTGTGGCCTGAAGACATTTCCAGAAAGACTGAATTTATTACATATAAAAAGAATCAATTAAACATGGTAAATACAATTATAAGACACTAAATAGGTTGACTATTAAAACAACCAAACTGTTTTTGGAGTTGCATACCGGAACGAAATCACAATCAACAAATTAAGAAGTTGATAAGCTTATTTAACATTTTTAATTTAGCGGATGAAACATACTTTAGCGTTAGATTGTTGGTGGTCCATTCTATCTCACATCTTCATCTGTTTTCTTTTTAGCAAATACTTGGAATGGGCATTACTATGAAAAATTTAGCAGTATTTTACTTTCTGCATAATTATAAATATCCTATAACGTAACAAATTGATAAAATCTCTAAAACGGATAAATTATAGCACCAATTTTTAAAACTAATCATTCAATACAATTTTATATCAAAGTAGCTATGGAAAAGGATAGATAATACACGTTTGCAAATAGAGGGCGAGTGAGAGGAAAATATCGTCATGTACAGACACAACATTTGTTTCAAAGCATAATTTTTATGTGCTTTTTAAAAGTGAACATAGAAAATACTGAGAAATCTAACATTTTATAGTAAATCTCACAGATGTTATTATTAAGAGTGGGCCCTTAAAAAAAGCGTGAGGATACTGGAAAATAATTGCTATAAAATTTATGCTGCTATTTGACGTGTAGAACAAAATAATACGAAAAACATAGTTACCACGCATATGACAAGATTTTCGCGTCAGTTAGGGACACTCGGAGTGTGCCTATTGTCGTGCACAAATACATGAAAATATTAAAATGTTTACTTAATCTATAAGTGGTTAGAGTAACATGGTTTCATGGTTGGATTTTGGCGGCATAGTTTCAAATTCAACATGGTACGTAGGTAAATCTTACTGCTTTGATTGGGGGACGTAAGTGCAAGCATGCAAAATTTTCGCTATTGAGCCACTGTTAACCTACACCAACTTCACGAACAGTTTCTCAATTTCACCAAAATTATAGTCTGGTGTACGATGTCTGTATGGAATAAATGATCCTTATTTCTTCGATGGCCATGCAGTTACAGTAACATCAGCGTGATATGTTCAAATGCTGGAAACTTTTTCCATTCCAGAACTTCAACAATTTCCTGTGTGTGAGAGCACGCATTTCCAACAAGATACAGTAACTATTCGACCTTTCTCTTCCCGAACCACCTCATTGGTAGGATTGGGGATGTTCAGTGGGTTCCACGATCGCCAGATTTGAGTTCTTGTGATTACCTTTTATGGAGATATCTCAAGTCGAAAATTTTCGAAGATTCTCCTACTAACAATATAGAATTTTAAAGTGTCATCGAGGATTTCTGTATGAGACTCAGATAGTCTATACAAAATTATGGCCGTCATCTTCCCGGAGTGTTATCCAAAGCGTGATTTTTTTTAACTTGTATACTAATTTCCATTTGTACTCTCGATATTTCTTGCAATAAATCAAGAAATAAATATATTGGTATTTTTTTTGAATACCTAGAAATAGTGCACTTTGACTGCCGCACCCATTTGCATAAGCAAATGTCAAATATTTTCGTAAAATGTTGATTTTTTCAAAATTTTATGCGGGCAATAGGAAAAACATAATACGACTCTCCGGCCGTAAGTGCTTTTGCGGTCTCAGATGTATTGTAGACGTCAGCTTTGTCTCGGTCTACAAACAACATGCTCAATATAAAACTGCACTTACATCCCTTGTGACATAAGTAACTATTTTTACGTTAACAACATTCTTACGGCTTGAAACAAACGGATTTCTGTTTTATAAAATCTTTATAAAGGTCTTTGCTTGGTCTCTAGCTCATATATAACCCATCTTATTATTTTATTATCAGTAATAATTAGCTCGCAAATTTACTCCTTTTATTTTGCCTATAAGGGCAAAGTAACATTTTACTATTTTTTAAAGACAAAAAGTTACAGAAAATTAGATAAGAGTTCATATGTTTTCGCAAAAAAAAAGGATTTCCTATCTTTTTTCGCATTCATCCCCTTTACAAGGATGCTTTTCCTCATCGACCTTATTTGCAAGAATGGGTATAATTATTGCCGGTAACAATCCACTTGGCAGTAAGGGCCATATTCGTATGCATTCGTACACAATTGGTGACTTTCTATTTTCTGCTGAGATTTATAAAGAATAATTTTTTTCTGCAGCTTATATGAAATCATAAAAAAGATGTATTGCCGTTGATGTTCTTTAGAAGACATCGATGTAATGAAACAAACATTATGTCATAAACTGAAAATTATCCTCTATTTGCTGCCGATACGTAAAAAAAATGTCGTGTTTTTAAAAATTAAATTTAACAGATCTCGTTAACATTTTGCTTTTCATAGCCTACTTTCTTTTAACATTTCATAAAAAAAATATACATTTTTATCCATAACATTTAGCATTTCACTTGCAATAACGAATAAGTACCTTTGTAAGATGTATAACTAAATCCATCAAAGATTTTGGATTTTAATTTTGTCAACTTCGATACAACAAAATTTTTAATATCTAAACATATAGAACTTCTGTAAAGTAAGCGGTAAACTATTATGGATTATGTATTTAAAGGTAACGGCATTGCAAAAGAGAAAAGCAATATTATAAACAATACAAATTTTAAATATGCATTACCTACCTATATAATCTAACATAATAGTTATTAATAAATAGGGTAATTTCTGAAATGTTAACAATTCTCTTCTCGACTACGTAAGAAAAAGTTGGTGAAAAATATGTTATTTAAAGCTCATTTAAGTTTCTAAATTTAAAATTTACACTCTTGCAATCGATAAACACCAAATTAAGAACTCTTAAACGATCTCCCATCCGCATTGGTCTAACAGAAACAAACACACGTCAACATTAAAGAAAATACAACAAAAATAAAACATAAAAATTAAAGCTTCGTTATGCAATAAACGTCTTAGTAAGAATTTTAAAAATGTTTTCGCTATTTCGTATTTCAAATTTCTTTTGAAGATTAATTTGCGATATTTCATCGAAATATGTTGCAAAAGTAAAATATTCTTAGACAGTCAATTCGTTTTATTTTAATACGCAATGTATTTCGATGCAATATGAGAAAGACAAACGCGAGACTCGATATATGTAAATTTGATATACCTGTATATCTTAATTAATCTCAAATGCCTAGTTCAACACTACGCATACGGTGATGAGATGCTCCGTACAAATGTAATTACATGTTGAGCATCTTTTGAATCGTCTTTATAAAAGGCAATTTTTCGTATGTAGTGAAAACTAAATGAATAAATAACCCATTTTCGTTTGTAACATTTAGCGTGGCGCATAGGCAAAAATGTGGAAATTAATAACGTTTAGATAACTACTCGATAAAAAAAATCTGCTGATAGTTTGCAGTCTGAAAAAAGGAATTTAGAAGATCTAAGGATACATAGTAGTTTTGTTGTAGCAATGTAATCCATGTTAAAACCTAATTTAAATTTAATTTAAACATTACGTAGTTTTATCCATATAATTTTCTAAGTTAAGAATAAATTTGTTTAAAGTTTCGAAATTACTTGTTGCTTACACAGCGTCCAAAACAATTACTGACATCCTTACAACATTACATATTAAAGTAAAGTATATGTATATTCTTTTCTATTAATTTATATTTATTATAAGAATAATTATTTTGAATAAAAATAAATAGAATGTCAGAATATTAAGTTATAAATATATAAAATTGTAATATTAAAATGATTAAGTACAAAAGAATTGCTTTAAAAAATTGTCTATTGTTTTTTCTATAAGAAATTGTGTTGATTTCGATTTAAGAAAAATTTCTAAAGTACGTGAAAAAAAAAACAATCAGTTCTACCGCTAATCTCGCGGCTTTAACATTTTAGTATCAAAAAATTTCAAGTGGACATAACAGTTTCTCTATTTTATTTAAATTTAAGCTTTTGATAAAAGTTAACTATGAAGTGATTTTAAGAATATCGGTCTGTATAAAACGAATTTTATTCTAGCGAGTAGGACTTTCATGAAATCAAAAAATATATCCATTATCCTAATCATCATCAAATCAGTTTAAAAACTTGAAATATTTTTAAATATATCTAATGTTTGCTTAAAGGAACTAATGATTAGTTCTTTTAAAGTCATTACTCTAAAATACTTTTTGAACAAAATAGCTAGTTCTTCACTTGCTGGTTGCAGTGTTCATTTTTATTACATGCTGTGATAGCAAAAAGTACAAAACAGTAAAATTGAGAACGCGTCTTCACTAAATCTTTATAATTCTAAACAAGATTTGATCTAATTAATAAAGTGTATTTGTAAAGGGTAAATTTTATCAAATTAAAAATAAAATTGAAGATAAACATATTTAAATGTAATTAAAAGTAACATACGTATGTATATAAATGCCACGAATACTATTAAACAATAAATTTAATATTTTTTACTTAAATAATCCTTCTAAATTAAATAAATTCCTTTTTTCAGTTTAACATTTCAAATAGTTATCTGCATATTGAAAAAGAAATTCTGTTTTCATAATTAGAGTTAGGATAAGTTAAGAGGGCATATGTGCAAACGCATTACTCGCTTGTCCATCCGTTTTCGGAAATCGATCATATTATCTAACATATTTTGTACTCTAATTATGATTACGGAAAAAAATAAAGAAATCACTTTCATTACCCGACTTTCTATTATCACTGTTGAGGAGGCGGTTGGAAGGTTTTACTGAATGCTGGTAATGGGAAATTTTGCCTTGGATCGGCGAACTCGATAATTTCAGATTCATTTATTAGCACATCTTCTTCTAGTAGACTCGCGGGAAGGTCACCACTTTCGCTAACAGCTTCACTGCCGATCAAAGTGTGTTGCGTTGAAGATTCTGGCATTTCGCCCAACCCGCCACTATCTAAATCCGCTAAAACCTGCTGCACGGAAGACTGTGTTAAGAGAGGTAGATCGGACTTATACAAAGTATCTAATATATTGTCGTCGTCGGTAGACTCGGGATCTGGCAGCGTTTCGGCAAGTTCAAATTTTACTATCTCCGGTTCTTGTTTAACCGCGGCTGAAGATGTCGAGCTTTCACCTTGTTGCTGGGATTCCGTGTAGCTTTTCGAATGAGATTTCTTGATATGTCTCACTAAATGATCTTTCCGGCCGAATCGCTGCGGACAAAACTGACATAGAAAGTCTCTCATACCCGTATGCACTACTAGATGCCTTCGAACGTCCTTTCGAGTGAAGAATTTCCTATCGCAATGGTCACAGGTAAACTTCTTTTCATCGGGGCTTTTAACACTTCGACTCCCAGCATGGATTTTTAGGTGATACATGATTTCACTTTTCGTATCAAATTTTCTTAAACAAATTTGACATTCCAAGTTCCCCTCCTCAGCTTCGTGCAATGCTAAATGCTTCTTATAACTCAAAGACGATGTATACTCCTTTTTACAATCTGGTTTCTCACATATGTGGACCTTCTTACTTGGACTATGCACTTTAACATGGTTATTTAAATGATCTTTCCTATGGAAAGTTCGTTCACACACTGTACAACTGAACGGTTTTTTATCCGAGTGTATTAGAACATGGCGCACTAATTTAAATTTCGATGTAAATGATTTTTTACAATGTTCACACTTGTACGGTGAGCTACCAACATGCATCTGTTGGTGTTTTGCTAAATTCGCTGGGTTCTGAAAGGTTTTCTGACAATACTGACAGGAGAATGATTTTTTTCCAGTTTGAGGTGCTGTTGTTTGTGCTTTCTTCACACGTTTTGGATTAATTTTTGATATGTTAGAAACTGGCTTTGTTTTTGGCGTCTGCAACCCAGATGGGCCAGCTTCTTGATAATCTTTTTCTGTGGGATATGATGTTGTAGTGGTTGTTTTGGTATGGATATCAAGCACACTCGGTTGGTAGTACTTACTTTGACCAAAATAATCTTCAATATGCGCTTGTTCTAATAAACTTTCACCTTTTGTTGCTGTTTCTAATGATGGTACATTTATATCCAACAGAGGATATTCTGTTAATCTACTTAAGACTGTCATGTCTGATGATGATGAGGCTGTCGACGGTGGTTCTTGAAATGGTAACGGTGGAAGTGTCTCGGGTAGCTGTTCCTCGCCTCTGTCAGTACTTAATTGTGATGAACCATCATCAACTACCTTACTGATTCTGCTTTTATCGCCTGGTGTTCCCATGGCGATACCAAATGGGGCAACATCATCTGAAATATGCCCAAAATATGCTGTTACAGGTACTGACAATTTGTGAAGTGTACATATTGATTAATAATAGTAACAGTAAGATGATATTCAGAGGAATGTTATCTATTTGAATGGTATTTAGGTCGCAAAAACGGATCTGAAACAACTGTCTACTTTCTACTCAAAATGTCACACATGAAAATTAAGTTAAAAATTCAATGTAATACTTACAATAAAATGTATATGACGAACAATTAAGGACCAAACACTGTGTAAATGTAAAAATTTGCGATCGGTAATGAAAGTAAAGCTAAATATTCGCACTTATCTGCTTTATATCATTTTCATAGTACTTATCACGTGTACAGATAATCCTAAATTACTCTTTTATGATAATACTTTTTGGCTATTAGAATTAACACGAAAAAACATCAAATTTTTCGCTACGCTAGCTTTCCAACGATTGACACTTACAATTTTTGGATATGAGGTAAATATTACAATATAGACAATTATGTAAACATAAACGTCACTGACAGAACAGCCATATTGAATATTTATCAAGGTGAATGTAATCAGATGATGTGATTTGGAAATAAAGGGAAATGTCAGAACTCTCTGCCAACTATGCAACACAACATACACTACAGGCTGCACGATACAAAACAATAGTTCTAGACTTACAGAACAAAGAAAAACCTTCTTAGTAGATCAGTACGTAAAATGAGAAAAAATCTACCTTCATAATATTTTTTTTTGATAAAAAAAATTGATAAAATTATCATATCGTTGGGCACTTTTGCTTATCAGCGCGGATTCTTTGTCTTTTTTATTCAACGAGATTAAAAAAAAATGATGAAAAAAATGCGCACTATCGTTGTAAATGAGTACCTATTTCATTACGTGTACGTCCTTAAAATTTAAATTACACGTTAAAGAAAAAGCTCGTACCCACTACGAGGAAACATATCGCCCCGAACTTTATTTTAATACAACCAAAAATGATGGTCATGTAGGTATTATAAATGCATTAATTTATTAGTTTAAAAATGTTTTAGGGGACCTACTTGAGTCCCCATTGCAACGACTGTTTTTTTTTTTTTTGCTCTCAAAGAGCTCTGTACATGGTAGTGCAGTGATTTTTGTATGGCAAGTGATAATTTGAAAATAGAATAAGCTTCTTTGGTCAAAATCGTTATGTATAGTTCCATTAATATGCATAATGTAGTATATTGTAATAAGTAGAGTAATGTTCTTATATTTTGAGAATGACTGTTTGACATCTACACGCATAATTAAAATAATCTGGACGATGGATCAGATGTTCTGGATAACATTTGCGAATCGTTTGTGCCACAAGTCGTAAAGCATGAGCTTTACGCGTCACATATAAAAGTTGTTCACACTCTTGTTTTAACTCCACCAGTACACTTTTGTAATCTTTTGCTTACTAATAAGATTGCCAAGTTCGATTGAAAAGGTTCACGCACTATAACGTGTACACATGTCCTCGCTTAATCACAGACGTTTATCTTTAACTACGGCTTTAATCTTTTTTTAGTTATTTTCGCGCACAGATGGTAGATATCTGTGTAAGTAGTAGTAGGCGAACCCGCAGAGAGAAACATGGATAGTAGTTCCAACATAAATTGCCCTTTCGGTGACCCATCACTTTTTCGATTTGTGTGTTGTGTGCTATTGACATCATCATATAAATCTGGAAATTTACCGATATACTTTTTTACATTTTCAAGCGATGGTCGTATTTTGCGCTTCTGTACGCCTGACATACTATGAATTAGACAAACGAAGTTCGATTAACTCCCGTGGAGACTCAAGATGAACTAAAATAAAACGTAACTGATTCGCTTTCTGCGTTATGCGTGATGTTACGCACTGGATACGGTCCCGATGCACAGACACGCTGGCCCACTGTAGTAATAAGGTAGCACGTTAAATGGAATGGTCATTATTTTATAGTAGCTGTAAAACAAATATATCTTTCACAAATATTCTTTTTTGACTAAGTCTGCAGCGTTTTATGAAATTAGCAAAGATTAGTTTATTCGCCTTATGAGAATGGGTTCGTGTTTCTTATTGGTTTTCTCGGGAGTCGACAAAACTAGTTTCTGCTAATTTCGTTAAGCGCACGGAAAGTGTACTCGTTTCCGCAGGCTTATTTCGGACCTACTATTCTTCCTTTCTGCCTGAAGCACCCTAATTGCAAAATTCGCTTATTACTCTGGAGCGAATTGGAAAAACTTGTTGTTCAACTCCAAAACGTCAAAGAGGATTGGAAAAAAAGACGTAACAGTTCGTATCTAGCCAGTATTGTAAATGTAATTTGTAAATCGGATGGCTAACTTGTGGTTAAGCGTAAATTAATTGTGAAAGAGTTTAGTTTTGGATATTTTCTCATGTTTTTGTGACATTTTATAGTGTCACATCGAAGTTTATTTTAATCGCTTAACATTTATCATTTATACAGATTGAGAATCGGTGCTGTGGTCGCTCTTACCGTGATAGGATATATTCGCAGCAGTAGAGGGGAAATGTGTATTTCAGTTTTGACGTATTACCTAAAAAAATAGAAAAGGTCAACAGTCAAGAACCATAATAACACATATTTGAGTGATGAACGAATATCCCATCTTCCTTTTCGAATATATACGATGAAGATGGGTGCGACCATAGGATCGACTCTCAATCTGTATATCACTTGAAAGAAGCGAGTGATTTGAATCTTGAACACAGAAGAGTCATGAGTAGTAGTCCGAAGAATATCCACGAGAAAATAGTAGCAGAAGAATTGGGAATAAGCAGAGTGTCGGTACGAAGGGTCCTTAGGCTATTTACTCCCCAACAAAAACTGTGTAGAGGAGAAATTTGTGAGGAAACTTTCGGCATAAGAACTTTTTCAGAAAAAGAATCCGTTTTCTTCTTCTTCCGATAATCCATAAACCGATTGTAGGCATATTCATATTTTTCTTTCGATTTTGTTGGCAACAAATTAAATGACGTGGTATTCAGTGCTTCCACTAGTTCGGGAGGAGTACCAGGCGGGCAATATTCGTCATCACTCATCATAATGACATACTTTATAGTCCTATTTGCTTTCAATAATACTGAAAGACGCTACCACAAAATTTCTACCGTTAAATTTGACAATTCAACTTTACACATAATCATAGTTGTTACAATTTCATGGCCGCATTTATTATTTGTGATTTTTTTTTTGCAAGATTAAAGATTAATTTTTGTCGATGTGTTAACGATTTGCGGAAAAATAGTATGTTTACTTCAGAGGAAAAGTTACAATTCCGGGCTTCGTGTTGCTTTGCCTCGGCGAGCTATCTTCTCGTCGTCCGGAAATGTTAGGCGTCTCCTGCTAAGTAAGCAATATACTATTTCTAGCTCAACTTAGACTAACGTTGCAGTAATGCATTTTTAAAAGGACGATATTTGTAAAAGATTATATCACAGTAACGACACGTTTTCGACATAGGATATTTAACACAAAATGTATGATTTTTTCCATAGAATCGAAATTTACGGCGGGAAGGGGGAAGTGGGGCGGGGGGTTATTAAATAGGTTGTATAATATTTTCAATCGACTGACACAGTTACTAACAATACACACTTTCTAGTTTAACGAAACAACTCTTCTATAACCAGCATAGTTTATAATAAAAAAATAATGTTACCACTAGTGAAACTGTCTTTTTTTTCGGAAAAATCAGGGTTTAGTTAATTGTATACAATATTTAAGTTAAATTAAGAGGAATCCAAATTTCTAGCAAACTAATGTGGTAAAATGCCGTAAAATAACACCGTATCCTGTATTGAAGTTGGAAATTTGAATTTTATTGAAAGTCAAATTGATCGATTTGGGTCTGAGAAATTAATGGATTTTCCAACAAGGCAACCATTCAAAGCATACGGCGCTTATTGCCAAAGGCTAATTACCGTAAAATGTTCCCAGGCAATTCTCAGTCGCCGGATTTAAAAGCGATTAAACATATTCGGGATGAATTAGAAAGAAGAATATAAATAAATATTAAGTTGCTAATACCTAATCTTCAAAGGATACTATTAAAAAGCATGGAATGCAGTAACAGTCAATGTAACTGAATAACTGGCAATGCCTACGCTCAGAAGATTGCAGGCAATTATTAACGTTGGTCGTCCAACAAAAAATTAATTTTCGTTTTAATTTAATTTAATCATTTGTATAAGTAATGTAAAGTGCATGCAGACTTTTGTGAGGTCCTTTTTTATGACCTATGTGTAAAAAAAGTGTTTCAATTATAATTTTCTTTTCTCCAATTTAATCTATATTACCCCTAAAGAACCATGCGATAGTCATTCATTCTGAGATTTAAGATTTCATGATTTTCGAATTTCTACTTCGAATAAAATCTTCTAAGCCGCTTATATCAACAATTACTTTGTTGACAACGGTATACTTGAGGAAAAATCTATTGATTTCAACAACTATTGTTTCCTTATTAATAAATGTTAATACGTGTAAGGGGTCTAATACGTCAAACAACGGCGGAATTCCGTAAAAATCTCAAGTTATCTCAAATTATCTCAAAAACTGTGATACCTGAGTATAGGGAATATTAAACAAAGGTTACTTGAATTCAGGGGCGGAATCTTAAAATGTAATAATGTTCTGGGTGCCCCATTTAGAAAAAGAAAATAGGAAGCATTTTCTGACAATCTGGAGGCGAAACAAATTTTATAATAAATCCGTAATTTCTAATTACATATTGGTACCAACTTCTCAAATAACAAAGTTTCTCCTCCGTTCCCGGATTTTGTACCAACCCTGTATATTTTTTAATATTTTTTCGCCTTCCATCCCAATAAAAAAAGGTATAAGGAAGAGGTAAATACAATGTTTCATTTAAAACGCTACGTAATACGAAACTGCGTGCAAAATCTTCGGGTTCGCACGAATTTTTTCATCGTTGTTCGTAAATTTTTTAATTAGACTACTCGTTAGCGGGATAGGCGGGTCGCCATTCCAAAGCTTTTTGCTACATATACGAATACAATATAACGGCGCTGTAGCTGCTCTCTACGTTACATTAGGTGCGTTACGTCCATTGTTTATTTTTTGTAGAAGCAGGATTGCGTGTCCGAAACGTATTAGCGAAAAAGGTGAAATTATGAGAAAAACGAACTGAGGAGCCCCTTCATAATGCCGCGGGGCCAATGTGCAGGAAGTGCAGAAAAAACTTCTTGAGGCAGATTGGAGGATATTATTATATTTCGAAGATAATTACTGGGGTGAAAAAATTATCAGCAAAGCTCATTGATCCCAAGAGTACGTAGTATTCTGTAATGTAATTTCCCATAGAGTGCGCTTTTGAGGTGGTTGAAGTATCTATGTTTGGGCAAATCATCATCAACCTGCAAAATTTGCAAAAAAAGCAGAATAAAAATGTAGAAATACCAGTGAGTCGAAGTACAAGCGACCCAAGCCTAAACGAAACAGCAAATAATTCTTTAGCAACTACAATTTTATCAACAGCAGTTGTTTAAAAAGGAAACTGATTAAAATGAATGTTACAGGGATTAACCAGAAAGTAATTAATATATCTCACAACGTTGACTTAACATTAACATCACGTACTTATAACTATTCCCTTAATATAGTTTGTTTGCTTATCCCGAAGATTGCATCATTAATTCAATAGAAATCCCTGTTAACATAAAGTTAGCCGATCCACATTTTAACGTGATAAACGTGCTAATTGGCGCAAACATATTTTGATCACTTATCAGCATCGGTCAAATAAAGAGAAATAACGTAATTCTTCAAAAAAACTAAGCTTGGTTGGATTTTGTAAGTTGAATTAGGAGATTGCGGTACTAACAATTAAACTAAACAACACATAAGTATCGGCACCCTCCGCACCACACAAGTTTAATTTATTATATAGTAATATAATAATTAGTCCGGGACGGCCGTTTCGAGGACACGAATGGTCCTCATCATCAACCGGTGACCGAATGTGTGTTGTTTACCATACTACGCCACAGTCCTTGCTATCATTATTATTAACAATTAAACTAGTTTATTATGCTTATCAATGAAAGAGTTAACGTTATTAATCTAATTTAATTTAAATTATACTTTATAAGGGGATAATTATCGTATTCACTTACCTTATGTTGCTATCACTCTCAGATACCAGGTGCAAATACTACGAATATGGCGGCATAACTACTACTGATGAAGGGTAGATAAATGTAAACTATAATGCATGCGCGTACGGACTGTGTAGTACCTTCACAGTAATAACTACAAAATCCTAATGAAAACTTACAGAAAACTTCCAACTTCACATACATATTAACTATAATCATACTACACTGCTTAAAACAAAGGGGATATTTGGAAAAATTGTAATAAAATAAATAAATAATGAATGCAGCATCTCGCGAATATTTTTATATTTAACTACAACGTTTTTAAATAAGAAACCGAACGCATTGACAAGTTTAAACTTGCTTGTGTACATTATAAAGCTACTAAGGCACTAGAGTGAATAAATATAATTAAATGAATACTCAATTATGAGACTTTATAAGAAGTTTTATTGATAAAATAACGAAAATCCATTGTTAATAATGTGTATGATCTCCACAAACGGCAGTAAATGTTTGACATCTCATCGGCATTCATCAGGACATCAAAAAATTCTTGTGGAAGATTATTCCATTCCTCTATCAGAACATTTTGAAGTTCCCGAATTGTGCGGTGGCATATTTCGTGCTACAACACGTCTTCCTAAAGCATCCCAAGCATGTTCGATAGGATTACCATCAGGAGAATTTGCTGGCCAGTCCATTCTATTGATTCCCAATCGTTCAATCCAGTTGTTCACGATGTTTGCCCGATGTGGACGAGCTTTGTCATCCATTAAAATGAATCTTTCGCCCATAGCGCCAGCTCAAAATTTCATCCAGATACCTCTGAGCAGTCAGGTTGCTATTCTGTATCACATAAAGGTCTGTATGACCTCCTGCGCTTATCCCAGCCCATACCATTACACTCCCACCTTCATATTGCGGCCTTTCTCCAACAAATTGTGGCTGATTACGTGTTCCAGGTTCACGCCAAATTAAAATACGCCTATTATCTGGATTTAGGGCGTATCTGGGGTCTTCGAGCATACATTCCAACGTTGTGAAGACGATTTCTTATTGTTTGAGTTGCGGCAACCTCACTTCTAAGCTGCGTTGCGTTATGAGTGCGGTTTCTACGTGCAAATACTGTTAGGTATCGATCATCTTGTGGTGTTGCAGATGCTGGGCGTCCTTATCCTCGTCTTCTCTGAACAAAAGCCGATTCCACAAACGCGAAACTGCAAAAACTGCTCGGATACGCACTTGCATACTTTCAAGTTGTGGAGGTTCGCACTGAAGCGCTGTACAAGTTGAAACTTCAACTTGTACAAAAAGTCAAAGCAATCTGTTTCTTGTTTAAAAACGTTATAGTTGCAACATAAAAGTATTTGCGTGTCTTATATTATTTATTTATTTATTTTATTATTATTTTTGTAAATATCCTCTAATTGTTTTGAGCAGTGTAGTAGCATGTACTATTACATACTTAATCAATGTAAATATACTAATTGCCATGTACTATTACAATTAACTTGGTATGTTGCTTTGATCTTTGTTGTAGGCATACATTTATATTGACTTTGCCATGATTATCTTTGGAATATTCCATAGTTGAACGTTGTAAATTTCCGACCATTTTTTACAGTGTAAAAAATAACACTTTTAATAGATATAGGAAGTAATACTTCGCCAACGTTCGCGATAGTTTAATGTGTGCGACTAATAGCCTTAAAATGGAGGACCGTAGAAGCAACGTTGAAAGCTTTGCACTCAAAATGTAATAAAATTGAGAAATCTGGCAGGCGATGCATATTGCTAATGTATGGGTTTCAGTTGAAGCTTTGTCGCATAGTGTGTGCACCCGAGTAGACTTCATCTAGTTCCGCCGAAAGGAGAAATAAAGCAATAGCGAATTCGCTTCGAACTGATGAAATGAGGAAGCGTTAAAGCACGTGTTACGTTTTCTTGGTTTGAAGAACAATGGCGCTAGTAGTCTGCTTCGATGTATTTTTCTTGCGAAGAGGGACCAATTGCTTTTGCCGATATACGAATAAAATATTCACTTATTTGCTCGATAGCTTAGTATCTTCCTAAATAATACACAGTATGTATGTACAAAAATAAATTTATTAAAACAGTTTCGCTTATAATAACAAAAAACATATCTAAAAATTTCCCTCTTATCTATAATACATAAAAAGTGTATATATAGATACTTCATACTACAGTTTCCTGGTTTGTTGATGTATTGTACGCACCACGAGAGATAGCGAGCGGTGGGATAAGTTCGCGCAACAGTAGAAGTGGTGGAAGGCGTTGCAATTGGTTTTACGTTTCATCTAATATTTAATGCAAATTAGCTATTTAAGAGTATTGCAAATCCAAGTTCATAGAATTTACTTAGATATATGCAATTTTATGTACATTTTTTAGAATAATATGTCTTAAAAGAATTATAGATCTGTAATAGAAATAAATAACAGTTTCATTTTCTTCGGAATTGAAATCGTTGCCGACACTGTTATTCATTATTTACATTGTATTGACGCCTCTAGCATACTGTACTACTAAAGAGCTGACGAATATCATTTTGCGGAATAGTTTGCCATTCTTTCTGAAGTGCCACACGAAAATCATTTATTGCGAGCGGCGCAACTGCATGTGCTCTAGCACGCCTGTTCAGAATGTCCCAAACATGTTCTATAGAATTTCCATCTGGAGTACATGTTGGTTAGTTTAGTCTTCATATTCTAACATTATCCAAGTATTTAGTGACGCACCTTATAGACTGCGGTCTCGCGTTATCTTGCATCAAAATAAAGTCCTCGCCGATAAACGGAGATAAATTATTCTCCCATTCGTCTCCACACTATCTCTAGGTAGAACCTCGACTCAGTAAACAGTACAGTACTCCACAGTGAAAATGTCATCGTTAGCAGTCGTTTTACGTTTCCTGCTCGATTCCAGCCTCCGTGTGATTTTGCATGTCTTTCTAAGCCGTTCAAGTATTCTTTGGACGGTAGAGAGACTAACATGAAGTAATCTGGTCACATATCGCTGGCTTCTTCTGTTCGCCATAAGAGTTACAGTACTTAGAAGCATGATGAACACATCCAATCTCCATTGGGAATGCTACTAAATTCAAACAGTCAAAAACAATACAGTAAGCACCTTGATGCTCTATGCCTAATGTTGAACAGGTAGTGAATAATGCACGTATTTAAATTTCACTTTTGCTTATTAACGTTTACTAAATATACTGATAAGTAGAGATGACCAAGGTAGGGGAAATTATTACTTTTTTGCAGCGTGTTTATTCGACTCATGAGAGGGGGTTCGTATTGCCTACTGGGTTCCCCGAGAGTCTGTCTAGTCGCTGCCAAATTCCCGTACCTTGCTCATCTCTACTGAAGTACCATATATTCTTTCTTTCTATACCTTGACGGTCTCATTTTCATTGGAAAAAACCAAACGTTTTATTCTAACTACAACAACAATTAGAAGAAAATACAATAATCTGTTTTTTATGCAGCTCAGATTTGGGTATCAATAAATTTAACCTTGTCATTTGTATAAACTTCGATTTGCCCCTACTTTACAAGAAAAAAACACAATTTTCTTAGTCTTTCAGTTCTTAATAAAACCATTAATCTCAGATTGATGCTTATATCCTAATATTAAACATAGTGGGCTTTATCTGGTCGTGATGAAGGTCAAAGAAATAAGAGAACGAATTGTTCGTTAGAATCGGCATCGATTAACTCGTTTACGGCTGTGTTAGAATTACCTCTTTTTTTTTGCTTTCTCGGTCTCTCTTTCTTAAGTTTTTTTAATGAAAGAGGGTATATTCGTTATTGTACCGGCAAATTTGATTTTTAAAGATACATATTTGTACCGGCGGGGGTGGGTGATGACGAGGTAACGAGGCGGGTGGTAACGAAGGACCGCACACGATAATTCGACTTTCTCGTGTATTTTCTTTGTATATTGTATAAATTTTACTATCTAATCGACACCAATACACCAAAGAGTCGAATTGTCGTGCGCCGCCCTCCGTTATACCCGCCGCCGCTAGGTAGTAGGTGGTTTATTCGAATTGTATTACAAATTAATTTCAAGGAAATATTATTTTTTTTTCTCTTTTAATAAATATCGCACTGTTATACTTTAATCTGCAATCTCCTTCATTGCACATAAAATAGCTAAAATATTATTTAAACAATAACAAGATTACTCTAAGGTATTTCCATATCCCAACCGTCCTCTAATGACGCGTAATAGTAAACAATTTGTGTGTGATATTCGCATTCATTCTCAAATAAAATACATAACACTGGTATTTTTCAGAATTCCACAAGGCTTGTTAAGTGCGTACAATATACTGTTTACAAAAGTCGGACAATGTTTCGTCAGTTTTGGAAGAAATATAATTCAACAACTACCAAGTCCGCAGACGCTACAAAGGTATTTGCCGTCAGTGCGCAAGAAGATTGAGAATTATGTGAAAACCGCAATAAAAAATGAACGGTTGTGGCTAACTATAGATGAAACTACAGACATTAAAAAAAAGGCGTAGTATCGTTTGTAGCACGGACAATGACCTTGAAAGGACCGTCACAACCTTATTTACTAGGCTGTAAAAGACAGCAAAGGTGTATTGTCGAAGCTGTTCATAATGTATTAGTTAGAACACTAGACAACTTTGAAATTTTACCAAAGCAAGTATTAATGATGGTTACTGCTGCACAAGTCAATTCTTCAAAGCTGTTAAATCGAATCTGCTGCACATAACATGTCGGCTTCATGCTTTACACTTTGTAGCTGACACTATACGAAAATGTTATATCGATGTGGATTAACTAATAGCACAGACGAAAGCGGTTTTTCTTAAATCACTGAGTCGTATTTGGCTATTTTGTTCACAGTTTCCTGTCATACGAGAACCATCGCAGACGATGGAGTACATGGTTCGAAGCAGCATTCTATTATTTTAGACATTTTGAAAAGATCAAATTAGTGATTTTACAACTGGACGCTAAAGAAGCAGCGGAAATAAAGCTAAGTCAAATGCAATTCCAAAATCCTCAAGTTGCAGCAGATTTAAAAACTATTAACGACAATTTCGTTGCACCAGTCGCCGCAATAAAAAAATTGTAAAAGACATCCTTGTCCTCACGGGATTCGCGTGAAATTGTTGACCACGTACAAACAGTATTCCATATTTTAGATGACGAAAAAAGTGTTTCAGTCGGACAAAAATGTAATAGTACATTTTTTCTAGATTTCGTCATCTTTTAACAATAGTGTTGAGGAAGATCCGTCATACAAATTCAAAGACCACTTTAAGTACGCAAATATTACATTGCTAGATGTAGAATGGTCTTTTTCTGCGTATAAGCAGATATATACACCGAAACGGACGGGTCTCAAAGAGACCACTGTAGAAACGTACGCTATGATATAGGTGTTGAAGGCCTCACTTGCGGAATCCTCTTCAGCTGTCTAAGCATATTCGGTAAGTTGTTTAATAATGTGTAATATTATGTTTGCGTTTTTATAAATTCCCTGTTCTAAATAACGCGCACGTTTATTTCGGTTAACCCAGTGCAGTCACGCTACCACTAGGTAATCGACTTGTTGCGCCCTAAAAATCTCTTTTTGGTGATACACTATATTCATAATCTTGTACAGTGACATTTTTATTGTTTGTCTCCCCCTGAGACGACGTATCTATGCTTTCTACCACTCATAGCCGTGCGCTTGGATTATTGTAGGAGTCACAGGTAGATTTTATTACTCCCATTTTAGTTTATAATGGGTATTCCCAATAAACGCGGATCTGTGCTTTTATTTGCTGAACCTAAGTACTGGCCTTGTCACGTAAAAGATAGTATCGATATTTAGTCCTTGCAAGGGGGAAATAAAACATAAACCAACCACTGTCCGTCCATATTATTGTCTTCCATTTTGTTCAGATTTGTTTCTATGATATCCTTTTCTTGCATGCAGATATTATGTAATACACAGCTTGCCAAAATAATTTTTGGAATAAGTTCAGTTTTATAAACATTAATATGCTTTAATAACTTGCATCGAATGGTGTGTTTTTCTATTACAATATGCTGCTAGACCATTAGAAGGTAGTGTAATAGGAATATGGATTCCATCCATAGCTCCTAGCACATCAGAAAACCCGTGACGTGTTTCAAACTTTTTAACTGTTTCATGACCTTTATCCCCAGCTGACCATTTAATGTAATTTCCAGATAACTGAGTTAATACTGGGCAAATATAACCATTCTGTTGATTTTGATATATCAAATTTCTCGGCTATAATTCTTGAAGAAGTCTATTATTAAGCTATATTCGGCAATGTTGACTAAACATATAAGTTGTTTTATCTAAGAATGGTTGGGTCATCCTTTCTCGCTTACATTTTCTTTTAGAAATGTGCCTAATATTTTCAATAAATATTCAAAAGTTTTAGATTCTAAAGTAGGCTTTGAAATCTTTATAATTTACATTAAAGAATGTCGTAAAAAAAGTTACCATCAATGCTATACGAAGAAATAACATTTTCTGTATATTTTTTTATTGCGGTTGTTGATGTTTCTCTTGTATGATTTATAGCAAAGGCGGTCATAAATTCATTATTATGTACAAATACGTACAAGTACAATCTAAATCCATCCGAATCATACATAAACTCTCGTTCGCTGGCTATTGACTATTATACCGAATGCGTTCTACGTTATACAACCCCGTTGCATCCACCGAAAGTATCACATGTTATCGCTGCATATATCGGCATGAATCTACCGACTCCATTATCGAAAACGCCTATGCAGAGACCATGAGAGAGGGAAAAATAGCAGTACGATTTCACGGCAGTTTGTCATAACGTCGCTTCTACCTCATCTAATGCTTGATAAATAACCAGGTAACGCCGCTATGGTAAGTGATTTTTACAATTATGAGTGGTTTTTCTATTATTTACTTTCTGCTATTGCAATTACTAACAATATTTATACTTCATTGTTAATAGAGCACAATGTTTTCGCTTGCCTTCCAATGGTATTTCACCGCGAGAGGTTGAGGGGATACAGAGCTGCTTCGTTACATGTCGGTACTTCTCAGCTTTTTATGCTGTGTGCTATGTGTAATACATATCGCAGTGCGAAGTTGATAAGTATCGGAATTGAACGGAAAGCACTAAAAATGTTAAAAATGCGTAGGAGTGCATCAATTTGTCTATTTGCTAACAGGGTAAACACGTATTTGTGGCAATTTCCAGATTTAATATAGAATGGCAAGGAAATCAGGTGTTTACTTTGCGATAAAAATTCATTATGTGTAGGAACCATGTAAATAACGCAACACACAAATTAAAAAAAAAGAGCGGAAGGAGATCCTATATATGATTCAATGATAATGTTAAGTGCGTGCAATATACCGTTTGCAAAAATCGGACAAACAATGTTTCCTCAGTTTTGGAAAAAATACAATCCAACGTGGGAACTACTAAGTCCTCAGACGTGCGAACGGTTGTGGCTACATATTTTAGATGACGAAAAGAGTGTTTCAGTCAGAGAAAAACTTAATACTATATTACGTAAAAATGTCGATTTTTCTAGATTACGCCATCTTTTTAACAATAGTGTTGCGGAAGATCCGTTATACAAATTCAAAGACCACTTTAAGTACGTGAATATTCCATCGCTAGATGTACAACGATCTTTTTCTGCGTATAATCAGATATATACGCCGAAACGGACGGGTCTCAAAGAGACCACTGCAGAAACCTACGCTATGATACAGGTGTTGAAGGCCTCATTTCCGAATTTCTTTTCAGCCATCTAAGCATATTCGCTAAGTTGTTTACTATATTATGTTTACGTTTTCATAAATTCTCTTATTGTTTTTTGTTCTAAATAACGTGCCCGTTTATTTCGGTTAACCCAGTGTAGTGGTGTAGTGATGTTACTGCTGGGCAATCGACTTGTTGCGCTCTAATTATGAATTTATAATAGGCATATAAATAACAGGCGAGGTCGCGGATAAACCTATTCGATTCTCTATGCCCGGCGACGCTCTTATAAGTAGAGTAATACACCAGCTCTACTAATAAGTAAAGTTTGCCATTTTCCGTGAGTTCACAGATGTCGGTATGGGAGTGGTCGTTCGGGTATGTGATTCGTAATATATGCGCAAGCGATCTTATTGTAATAGTAACGCATCCAGTATGTGTTTAGCGACTGGTTGGAGTGCACGCGAGCGTAGCGAAGTGATGCATGTACGTTATACATAATAAAATGTCGTCGATAAGTTTTTTTTTTTTCGTGTACTCCAACACACGCGCAATATAATTCTGAAATCACTGATTTCATACATTATCGATTTTATTACATCGGTAACAAGGTCGTTTCTCGTCGCATATATTACAAATCATACACCTGAACGATTACTCCCATACCAACGCATGTGAAGCGCACGGTAAGTGGCGAACTTCGCTAGCGTGATAAGACGAAATGAATAGGAGAATTATCTCCTTGTTTGTTCATGAATCGGCTCGCAACGATTATCAGTTATTACTCATCAGGATATGTTTGAGTAAAATAATAAAAGTCTAAACATTCATTCGATTTGTTCGTATGTAGACAATCCCTCCTCTTTAGTAGTAAGGAGATTTCATGTATGTATCTGTCTAGTAAATATCCTTTGTCCAACTGCTTTTCAATGGTATTTTCGTTACGTATGTATATACTTTTGCAACATATTCGTTTTAATTAATTAACGCAGTAAATAAAACAGATGTAGAATTTCACAATTTATACTGGAAAAATACGTTAGGTCAACACGCAAACATACAAATAAAAGATTATATACAGTTACATCTGCGTACTTCATCGGTAAAACAAAAAGTAACTTCGTCAGAGATAAAAATAGTGTTGGCAAAATTGTCATTATTATTGCAAATATTTGACATCTCTTTATAAAACCGTTATCTCCTATCAGAATCATCTTCCGTTAACTTATGTACATGTTGTATATTAAAAGGTTTATACATTCCACTTTTTAAAATTGACACGACTGGATAAAACATCTAGTTCTTTATCATCGCTTTTCCCTTCTGTGAGCGTTTTACCAACTAAGGTCTTGTGTACTTCTGCGTCTATCTCCATAACCCGCCTTATAAGGTGATCATTGAAATCCGGGAATGTGCATCCGGGCGGCCTCAAAGTAAAAGCGGTACCCTGGCATTGTACACGGACGCCTTAAGAATTGAAAGGTGTTAGGCACAAGTGCCTAACTACCACCTTAAAATGCCTACGGAACTTCACATCAACATATTTCAAGCAGAGATTTCTGCTTTGAATTTGTGGGTCTTAAAGAGCCTCGAGACAGCGATAGGAGGCGCAACCATAACTATATTCAGTGACAGTCGGGCAGTTCTAAAGGCTATTAAAGCCTATTCATGCGAATCTGGTCTACGTGTACACACAATTTAAGGAAACTGGCACATAAAAACCACGTTACCCTGCGATGGGTCCCATGCTGTCAAGGGGTCGAAGGCAAAGTAAAGGCAGAAAAGGTGGCTAGGGAAGCAGCCAACATTTCTTTCATTGGCCCTAGCCCCTTCTGTGGCCTATAAGAGACCTACATAAAACAAATAATAAAAGTATGGGAGGACGATCAAAAGACCTCGTACTAGGGCAATGTTCCAGGACAAAAACAGGCGAAGGCATTTATATCAGGCTTGCCTAAGACAGCAAAAATAGTGCTATCGTTTAGCAAAAGGGATTAGATTACTGGCGGAATTTCTGACAGCATGCAGCCCTAAAATATACCTATTCAATCTAGGAAAAGCTGAGGATCAAATATGCCGTCTATGACTAGAAGATCTAGATACGACAGAACACCTTTTATATAGTTGTGTTGCCATCGCAGTCGGCAACAATATTTCAGTAAACTGTTCTTGACATCTACGTTATACGACTATAAGTTAGTTTATTGTTTGGTTTTTGTCTATCGGCGGTGTACCTAAAATTTGTTAACAACTAACATAAATGGATTAAAAAAAAACACAAACTGTATTGTAAAGAGAAAAGAAAACGCTCTATCGAATGGTAGAGTAAAATTTCCCATAAATGATATTATGTGGACAAGCGTAACTTAAAAACAATTGAAGAAAAAAGAAATCAAACATTCTCTCATGTAGATAAAAATTTCTTAAACTTTTGTATTTAACATGATTGTTTGAATAATAGTGATGTTAGGACTAGTGAAATTAGTGATTTACAACGGTGTCGAGTATTGCGTCCATTTACCTGTGGTAACTGATTTGTCCAGGGTTCATAAAATAAATCAGGAAAGCGAAAATAAATAACTATGTATTTACAATTCGAAAGAAATCAATTTTTATTTACAAATCGAAGGAACAGTTTCACTTATGAGGTTGAAATAATAAAAAAAGACTAATTTATACAATTTCTCAACACCCAAAGTAAATAAAACAGAAGAGTCAAGCTAAAACAACTACTGTTACGGCGAAGAATGTTGCTTATATACAAAAAAAAATTGGATTGTCTATTGTTTACAAAATGTTTATACAATTAGTGCAACGGTGTGTCACGGAATGCGGTTTCAAACGTGTCCTCGGATGGACTTAAAATTGTAGGCATAAGCGAAGGTACGGGGTACCTATTAAAACAGCTGAAAGATGTTAGCGCGAAAAAACCGTTGGAAATACTTCGCAGTTGCCTGTTTAGAGATAGACAAGGATTACTACAGAAGATAAGTATATGATTTCGTAAGTTTCTTTTTGTTTGAGAATTTTTTTAATTTTTACGATGGCTCGTCACAAATTTACCAACCATGTACAATATTATAACCTCCTAGTTGTGCCCCTATCATATGCAAATTACACTTCTGCTGTGTATCCTTCAAATTAACGGAGACCGTGGAGAATTAGAAGGTCGCTGAAAGTGGTATTTTATTCGGTTCCTTAAGCGTTCGGTCGCGGTTTTTACGCCATTGCATTTATTATCCTTCAATGAAATGATTGTTTTGTTGGCAGCGCTCTAGAAAGCAAATCATGTAAATTATAAATATCTCTAGGCTTACTATTTACGTTTGCGGCATATATTTTGCTGAATGTAAGATTTTATCCACTAAGAAAATTTTCAATTAGCCATTTGATAAATATCTAAATGTTCAATAGGACGACCGCCTCTAAAATATTTTGTTTCATAAAGAATCCACTACTAGAGACATCCACAGCATGCGCAGAATATTTTGCTGATCTGAAAAGTATAAAAAAATAGTGTGTTCCATTAAAACAAGTTAGGGACACTTCTTTCAAATCAGAAGGAATTCGACATTCAAAATTATCCCAAAAAATCACAACGTATCCAGTATAAGCTCTCTAAAATTTAAATTTTTATTTGAAGCAATAAGAAAGTTAAGTGTGTACTCACTGGTATAGGTATGGACTTCCAAACAAGAATAAATTCTATTGAAACGTACATACGTTTAAATTATAAATTCCTTTGTTCCTTTCCATTATTTCTTCCAATAATTTCCCAAATACGAGTAAGGTTACGATTGTTTTCGTCCGTAATCTTAGTGCTTAACCATTAAAGTAGTCACTCGAAATTTTCTTTCTTTTCTTCACATCTGCGTCCCCAAATGCTTAAAATAACAATTGCTTTTATCCTAGGGTCACCGTTGCCAATACTTTTGTTCGTTCATGGAAACAATAGGACCCTGGTCTTAACAAGTCCTCTTTTTCTTCTTTGTGTTTTACAGTAGGCAATGGGAAACTTTAAATGGAGCGAAAGAACCTTCCGCAATCAGATATCCTGTCGATGACCAGTGGGAATGAATGCAACGCTACATTTTTAACGATTAACTATATGCTATATTTAGCTGCTGAAGTCGATAAAGTTTAGTTGTCCACAAAGTAGGTTAATATTACAGTCACGGCTTTTATGGCTTTTAGAACGTTACTATTAAAAATAAGTATAAGTACATAATTAAATTCTGTGGAAATCAAACATATTTTTGTCCGTGATATTATTTGCTACTGGTTATTTTAGTATTTTATATAAATATAAATATGCGGTTACCTTAATTTTAAGGCATACATGTTTTTGAAAAAATTATGCGTTATCAGATGAAAGTAACATCATTCTAACTCGATCTGGTTACTTATCTTCCGTGCGGATGGAAGATAATAAAAAGTTTTCAGATGAGAAATATTCGGGGACAAGTACATAAAATTATATTTCAGTGTATAGGGTGCTCAGTTTCGATAGTGTACAAATACAAGGAACAATCTATTATTACGTTTTTGAATGCCTCTTTGCAATTCATGTCGACCAATACTCTCTATACCCATCTACTTTCTTTTTGAGATAATTTGAAATTTTGTGAAATTCTGTTGTTTCGTGAAATTGGAAAGGGTCCTTTTATTTTCCTCAAGATATTCATAAAAAATAATCTGTAAAACCTGCATAATGAACAGTTTCAGCATTTATTCCAGGTGACACCATTTTCCTTCATACAAACTGCAATGCGATTCTTGGTGTTTTGTTACTGCGTTTGCTAACATTTCGGGGGTAATGTTCTGTGTAACGCCCACGTTATGCATTGCCTTAAGAAATTCATCCAGCAAGTTTCTTCATAAACATTTCCGTTCAGAAAAATTGCGAAATATTTTAAACAATTATCATTGCGTTCTCGTTGTATCATTTATTGCCGAAAAAACAGTGTGGATGCTTTAAATAAATCTGTTCGTTTTATGCTGAACTCTAATCAATATTTGTTTGCTTATTTTCGCTGTTCATTATTTATATCTGCTTGTTAACTGATAGGAAAAGTAAAAACGGTTACTTTGAGTAAATGTTGGAATTTTATCAAAAAGGAGAATGATTACACATTAGTTTTAATAAATATCTAGCGAAACAAAGGTTTATCGTGTTTCGTCGCAGAATTGTGTTTATAAACGAAAAGCTTATCTATATAGCTTCATATTTGGTTTACTAAGAAACGACCCATTTTACGCGCGTGGAAATATGTATAAAAAATTAAATACTGGAAAAATATACAGGCTGTTCTATTAAAACGAATTGAAATAGTATGAAATATGAATGAACCAACGCGTGAGCTTCCAGTCTGCTTCTAAATTAATTTACACTTATCATTGCGCTATTAATCTTCTAATTTATATTGAGATTTAAAAGCAACTTGGTTCTTAAAAAAAAAAAAGCTGATAACTCTGGAACCCTTAGTTTTACCTTATTACAGTTTTCCTTTGCCAGGGATTCCAGAAATATTTACCACGTTCCTTAAAAACCCCATAACAATGTTTCGAAAAATCTGAATTTACAAAAACACATTCTTCCGTGCCTGGTGACGACTTATTTTGTGTAGTTTGAATATGGTTGTATTTTTAGTTAGTTTGCGATTCTAAGCCCTGTGAATGAAATAATATATTACGACAGAATATGAATTTAAAAACTCGCCCATAAAACTGCGAAGCTGTATACTTGAAATTGAATCGTAAAAATATGGAGACGTTTTTAAAGCCTCTTAAATTCATTAGACACCCGGCTTTGTTAGGCTATTTCGTCGTAAAATTAAAAATAATTAGTCTTCTCGTATTTTCATTTAAAATAGGTTGCCCACTAGGTTAATAAAGTGCGAGCCTTGCCGTAGCTTTATACATTAGTTAACCGCCATTTCATTAAAAATTAAGTGTATTTTAATCAAGGGAAGAAACATTTCGCTGGATATAATTAAGATTTATATTCACTTTACTGAATTCTCTTTGTAAACAGGCGCCATTCTTGAGTGCACCTGGTTTTATAAACACCGTGTCTTCATTATTCTACGTTACTGTGCGGTTTAATTATAAATAATTTCTATAAGTTACGGTTATTTTTGGAACTAGAGGTTTTGAAAACAACTACTACGTGATAATAACCAGTTACGAAAATAAAAATCAGCCTTTCTAATATAGTAGTAATTAATAATTTAAACAAAATTTCAAGTTCGTTGAAATATGCAAAAACTTCTAATAGAACAGGTTTTGGTAGTGATTTTGGTAATGATTTTTAACCCCATACTACGGGTCATTTTATGGGAAAATTTTACCCGTGTGCGTAAATATTATGGTTGTAGGTGAAAATTACCCGGAAAGTAGCAGGCAGGCATTCTACTCCCTATAACACAGGTAGTTTTACATTGTTAGTGAATTTTACCCTCGTGGGTCTAATGTTGGTAAAAATTACTTACCGCCACCAGCACCACCATCCTTCGTTGTTTGTCTCAATAACTCAGAAACTATACGAGATATCAAAAAAAAGACACGATTTAAACTGTTTTACACATTCTTAACGATGGCTTAAATATTTTCCTTATAACAATTATTTCTTTATGGAGACAACCCCTCACACATCTATTTTCTTTTTAATTTCAGAATTTTTATGTATTACAGAAATTCAGGGGATACGTAGAATGTACACGTATGTGATACATCTGACAGGAAATATTTTTATTTTTGTTGAAAAAATCATAACTGATGTGCTATGTCTATAATAATGAAGAAAACAGGCTGGTTGTTATAAAATGTTATGAAAAGTACGTTAAGAAATACATTATTATGCGTATTGAATATACAATTTGTGCTATAGTAATAATAAGAATGATAGGTGGTACAATATCGGACATATTTTATAAATCGACTGCTTATAACAACTGGAACACTTCTTTTCTTCAGGAGTATTTTATAGCCGCTTAGTAAGTGACCTCCTCGTTCACATTCTGGATTTCTTTTTTATTATTATTTATTATTATATTAGTTAAAGTTCTTAATGAGGATGTGTCGAAAGAAGTGGGGAACATTCTCAGCATATGTTATAATTTATTAGAATAATAATATTGCAATTATGGTAATAAATTGTACCTTATTTTTAAAAAATTATTTCCTCAATAAAAAATTCTTTTGATATCCTTTAAATTTATTTAGTGTATTATTATTCTCTGCTGCACCATTACATTCTCAGATAGTATTCGTTTTTACGTTGAACAAACATTTGAGGTTGTGTTACATGGAGTTACTTTTTAAGGGCAATATTCTTGGGTAGTATTCTAAGGTAACAGCGCTCGCAATTATAAATGTGGCCCACTATAGGAGCGGCATTGTTGCTCTCAACACAATATGTTTTCCACATTTATACATATTAAACAATACGTATGTTTGTATTAAGCCATAGAATTGGAAATTTCTTGATACATATAAAAACTTAAGAAAACAGTGCTAATGTACAACATTTTTATAAAAGTTCAATAATTTTAATAATATACTGCTTATTTACTGTAAAACTGTTTGTTTGTTATTGTACCGTATCAATATCAACTTGACTCTTCAACCTCACATTGTGTTAAATCGTTATAAGCACCCTACAACTCTGTTTACAAAAACCAAACTTAAACGAATATATGGAATCTATCCATATGCATACACATACATACATATTTCAACCGCCGTTGTAGTGTATGCTAATCAAAATTCCAACATACCATTATGTAAATACGGTTTGCAAACTTTTGCCGGCGCATTAAAAATAACTCACTGCACTAAAATTTCGCCCCATATTGAAGTAGGTTGTACAGAAATCGCGTCGCATAAATCTTAAACTTGTTTAATAAGAAAGTTCTCTTCTAAGAATAACAAATTTGGACGTATAAATCCGCACGCGGTGTTTTACTGTGTGTTGCATCGAGATGTAATCGAAAATTCAAGTTTGACTAGATTTATGCGATTTTCTTGCATTTATTTAACCTATGTGTTGTGGAACCTTTTGGGAATCGCGCCAATTCCTTAAAGGCCACACTTTTTAAATTCACAAATTCAAATAAACGGCCATGTAACTTTCCAGCTACTTCGCAGTAATCTTTTGAAGCCATCGGTGTTTCCGGTTGTGATTAAAAGAAAAATCGTCAAACATTTCCGTTTATTCCAATACGAGACACGACATGAGTCATTACAATTTACAAGTGTTCAATACACTAAAGAGTGCTGAGTTGAGAGCGCCGGAACGCTCTACATTGTCTAACATACAGGTATGAAAATAATTAGCACGTGAAAGTAACCACACTAAACAATCGGTAATATACTGCAAGTATTGTAGTATTGTAAGAGTGCGTTCAACTTAGCGACCACAACAGTCACATGCCACTATAGTGGGCTAGCGGAATTTATGATTACATAAAGTTAATTTTATTTCATATCACGTGTCACAATAAACAAAATGCTCACACCGACTAACAGCGTGCTTATGAATAGCGTTTGCGGGGCTGTGTACGTTATGAGGAACGATGTTACGAGCAATTTGAGCATTGTAGTCGTTAAATGGAACGTATTGTAAGTATATCAGCTACGATTATTGCCATATGCAATGAGTTAATACTAAACACCAATATGAACTATAATGTTATATACCTACCTAAAATTTCTTATTTTTTTTCTAATACTTATGTATACAGAATACTCGTGGGAAAAACGAGACGTATCTATGCGAGAACCAGAACTGTTTATGTCTGGGATAATGTAAACAGTTTTGTTTGAGGGTAGACATAAATAGTTGGTTCGAGCATTAGAATACACAGATATAGTATCGATTTGTATCAAATAAGGGTACAATCATAAAAACCGAGTTCAGTTAACAATAAAATTAGTAGTGCAAAGAAAAAGTGTATTATTCCACCGGAGTCCCACAACAATAACTAATGTGTTAGAAATTAATTTAAATAGAATGTCATACAATCTAGAAATGCTCCCCCATCTAACCTAAAAGGCTGACAACAGACAAGAAATGGCCGTAATTTTTATGTTGATTTGAATGGTATACAATACAAGTTGAGTTGGAGGTTATTAGTAGAAACTAGGAGGAAGATGCATGAAGGACTGGTGGTACTATTCCCTAGTCGACATCTACTAGCATTTCGGAGAGATACATCGAGTAGTGTTGTTTTGAGAACTGTTGAAAGTGAGCAAATTTACATATTTATCATAGAAAAAGAACAATACCGTAATTCGATTTTCCTTTTTATATGGCAAGACGTGTGCAGAAATCAAAGGGAAGTTAGTTGCACTGGAACATGGAGTGGCATAAAGTGGTGTTAAGTGACGAATCTCACTCTAAGGGATCCATGTTAATATCTCGCCATGGTCACCCTGATCTTTCGATCTCGCGCCAATCGAACGTGTGAGACATTATTAGACGACAACTGAGGAACTTGGCGGATTCTCCTCAGACAAAAAATGAAAATCCTCTTGCTTGAATTGCAGACTGCTTGAAATACCATACCTATCCGTACACCTGGAAATTTTTTTGTTTCTAATATTTTGGAATTTCCCGGCGGTGCCTAAGGCATGTGACCAACGCCGTATGTTTGTACTAAGCGGACATTAGCTCTAAAAGTCCCGGCAACATGGTAGCGTTTGGTAAAGAAACAACGTTTGCGTCCTATACTATTATTAAAATATATTAGATCAAACGTCTTATTTGCTAACAATGTATCGCTAATTGTTCTATTTTCTGAAAAACTGGCAACAGGAGGAGAAGTCGTTTATATATATATATAAAGGCAAAAGGAGATCCTATGTCATACATATATCTTAATATTATATCGTATTTATGCTATTAACAGTTTCCAAAATCCCATTTGCCTTACTAGAATCCGTTTTAATCGATTTGAAAGTTGGCTGAGGGACCACATTATCATATAGCTGACCCTTGCTGCGCCTATGAAATTTAATATCGGTATGAAATTGTTAGGGCTCTCGTCGTCGTTTTTAGAATCTCCACTCGACTGTAATTAATATCGTACAACAATCCGTTTCGAAAGCGGGCACATGAATTATTCAAATAATTACGACCCTGTATTAAACCCGGGTTTCATCAGCACACTTCAGCTCCACAGCGTTGGCGTTTCGAGTACACGACACGAGTTCACCTAATAAATAAATAATTAACTATTCTGCTGTACATACATTAACGGTATTCAAACAGCGTTCAAGTACCTTGTTTTGGCCAACAATCGGTCAGTAAGATTCGGAGATAAGAAAAAAAAACTGGCGTGAGTGCTGAATTAAAAATTAAATGCTGTGAAATTATATACCGTGTAATGGTGGTGGACAAAACGGGGAGACAAAGGGAAGCAAATCCATGGGTCTTGTTTGTACCGCTAAAACGTAGTATGAATACATTAATGAAAGGTATGTATTAACATACACTACCGTCCAATTCTGATGTGAGTCATTTCAAAGCCTGTTACTGCTCCACGCAATAGCGTGGACCGTTAAATGTAACGGTCCGGCTCAGTCTTAACTATTAATTCTTTAAGAGCATTAGAAGTTTCTACTAATCGTGATTGGTAAATAAGATTCTGAGAACTCTAGTTAAATAAAATTTGTATTGATATACAAAATAAATTCAATTTATAGAATTAGTTACGCTGGTACGATCTATGGGAGTGGTGAAGCAAGGATGTAATAAAGCAATGCAGTCAGATTTTATTAAAATATCCCTGAAAATGGGTTCTTCACGACGGTGCCGGTACCATGGGCAGCCACTGATCGCCTCATTGATTGCTAAAAGCACTTCCAGAATCATTCAGAGTTTCCAGGGAGAGGTAAGAAGGGATCGTACGTGTATTATGGTTTCAAATTCAATATAGTTAACAAATAAGATATGATCAGACAGCAAATATGAATTATTACGAAAAAAAAATGGGGAAAATAATCCATCCGAAAGAATCAAATTAGAATGGGAAGATTCACAGTAATAAATATTTAGGCAAATTATAATGCGCTAGTAGAGTAAGGGGCAACAGTGATTTCCTTAACAAAGCTAGCTATCCGATCAAGTATGTTTTAATGTTACGAACTCTAATTAGGTATCATACGCAATTAGTAATGATACTAAATAGCCATACAAAGCGGCTTAAACTGACAAACGATCCTAATTACAGTTCGTGATGCTATGATGCTATGCTAAGAAATAAGAGCTTAAAACTAATTCACAACAACAGAAGTGCTGATGCCAGGCTGGTTGGCGAGGTTTCGGAGTTCAATCGGAGAGGTCTTGATTGGGCGGGTGAGAATGGCCTCGATGACGGTAGGCTCAGAACTATTGTGGATTATTAATCGGGATCCGTGAAGAAAACAAGTATATATCTGTATTACAATGCGTATTTGTACGATCAGCCCAACAAAAGAACAAAATTTCCAACAAAAGATTTTTAAAAAATATGCTTTGAGTGCTCCATAGCACACTTCAGTGTTATCTCCCTTGGAAAATTTAGAAAATATTACATATACTTGACCTAGATTACAAAACTAAGCTGTCTAGTCCTGGAAAAGTGGTACGATAAAGCGACGTTCTGTAGAAAGTGTGAAGCATCATTAAAAAAAAAAAAAAATTAAATCGCTGAGCCACTTACACAGATGGGAAGAAAGTATTAATAGAGGGGCACTCTCGGTTTATTACGGAATGCGCTCTTACAAAATTTGAAAATAGCGTTGTCGATGGAAAATTGATTCAATGACTAGAGTAAGGACGTCCCGTGCAGTTTGCTAGCGAGTGTTGGTCAGCCAAGCGTCGATCGGGTATATGCAGTAGCGTAGATAAACTGAAAGTTATATTTTGTTAATCGTCAAGTACGTAATAGGAATTAACTATGATATATTTTTCTAAATTGTTCGTTGTAAATTGGTTTCGTTGGCCAGTACTGCCGTCGCTTTCTGCCTATCTCCTACGTGGCGAGTTACACAGATGCGAGACTTAGCCTGCCACCGAACGTAACGCCAATGAGAAACTGCACGCAACGTCGCCACTCTAATAATGGCATGGACCTTCGATGGAGGGCTTTATAAGCTAAACAAGAAATTGGACACGAAACACTTAAAGTTGGACATTGGTGGATATAGCACTTCAAGAAAATACATAATATTGTGTTTCGCAAAAGAACAATATTTATTACTCGTTCTACAATTACTGTGAAAAAAGAGCTACGGTTGAAGTAATAATTCTATTAAAGAAGTTAAATTCCGTGTCATTAGTTTCGACATCCGCAACCGATGAGGATGAAATACACTCCGATCGTACTTTACGAGTAAAGGGTCAGAAAACTCTGAATATGAATTAAGGTCTCACTCTGTCTATCAAAATCTGTGATTGTGAATTAAAATCGTACCCTGTATATTGTAATTTATTGTTATGAATTAAAATCACACTCTGTATATTTAAATTGACAGTTATGAATTAAAGTCACATCCTGTATATTAAAATTTACGATGGTGATTTAAAATCACACTCTGTAAGCTAAAATTTATGATTTAGATTTAGAATCATACGCTGTATATAAAGTATGCGGCAATGAATTAACATAACACCCTATATATTAACATTTACGCTTATGAATTAAAATAATATTCACAAGCAACAACAACAAGCCTTTCGAATTGTTTGGATCCACAATAATTGGTTATCACTTGTAGTGCCTATTAAAAATACCGTATCGTACGTTTAGAGAAGTTAGTTTTCATTAAAAATGTATTCGTAAACAAAAACGATATAAAATGATATAGACCTGTACATCAATTTTTATTTAACGTTATATCGTAATTTTCATGAAAGTTTTGAGATCGTGTTCATACTCAGTATTAGAGACATACCTTGTTTTGCTTATTACAAAATTACCTTGTCGTTTTTAATATTTGTTATTATTTACTTTGTTAGCAAGTCGTTTCATACAACTTAAAAAAACTTGTTGATTAGTTAACCGGTGTTGCAGTGGATATATGTTGTTCTGCGCGAGTGGGAGGTCTAATATTGCGGTGCAAATTATTTCCAATGTGCAGAGATGTCTCTAACAGTTGTGGATTTTGTTATTATGTATGTTGTTGAATTAAAGTTTTTGTTTACTTGATTTTTATGCACCCTGCTAAAAATACCATCATTCTTTGTAGGTTACTGGCAGTGGGTTACTTAATTAGTGTTATCGATATGACTAGTACCCCTCAAGAACAACGAGAAAAGAAGTAAATTTGTAAAATTAAATTGTTAGTTGGCCGTGATTATGCCTCCATAATCAAATTTAAAACGATCCAAATGTTGGTTAGAAGATGGAAGTATAGAATAATATTAAGATTTGCTGTCTGAATTGCCAGTTGATTTCTAAGGCGGCTTAAAAGCTGTCAAACAAATGCAATTTCGCAGATTTCTCCAAAACCTCTGATCGCTTAGATCATAGTATTATTTCTACTAAATTAACATTTTTGGGCTTAGCGACGATCCACATAAATTCCAATTATTATACCTCGGTTACTTACGTGGCAATATCTGGAGTTCCCGAAGCTTCAAATCTCGCACCTTTTATCTTCAATATTATCATTAATGACAACGTCGACGTAATTACATCCATGGAGCTCCTGTTTGTGGATAACTTTAAGATCTTCCCGAGTATTTCTTGTTCTAATGACTGCGTTTTGCTACAAAGCAACCTTAACAATTTCCACGCCTGCTATAAAACTAGCTACCTCAGTTTAAGCCCTGTTGAAACTAAAAATTCATTGAAAATATCACCATATATTGCATTATCCATAGTCTCATTTTGGACATCTATTATACAATTAATTGCTTATTTTTGGATCCTTCCGTATATCTTGGGTAATGGATCATACCAAGCTACGGTTTCATGTATATAATTCTTGTTTCTTGTGATTTTCCAAAAATATTCTTATGCATGGAATCTTAATTATGCGCATAACGAAGCTATATATCTGTACGGTATCATATTATACTGTTCTCGAATACTACAAATTACCAACACAGTTCGTTTGATAAAGCTTAACGAGAACACACGATCTCATCACGGCGTTTGTGCGTATATTTTTGCCTTAAAAATTTTCAATTAATACTATCTGCTGTGTGTAAACGCGATACGGCTGTAATATATTCATTTAAAGTGCCATTCGTGGATCGCTCTGTTTTGCATTTCAAATTTAGGGGAGGTTCCTGGCATGAAGATGGTGGCGTATAAAAATAGAAATGCCAAAAACTTGGTGGAAAATAATTTCGGATTACGTATACAAATTTTTATGTACATTTTATCCGTAGCGTATAGATGAGAAAACATTTGTGTTCAAGTTAATAATGTGTAATTTAAGATAATTAAATATATAGAGATCTGATTTCATTTATTCTAAATATGCTACACAATATGGAAACTGCAACACCAAGAAGAGGTGCAAATTTTTTTTATCAAACTTCACAGAAACGTATAATTATTCAAAGGTAATAATTGACTATAATTTTGTTTCTTGGCAATTTTAATTCAATTGTTATTGTTTTCTCTTGTTTAACGTATTTTGAGGATTTGATTACGCTTAGAGTGTGGTAACGTGGAAATTACCGCTAGTTAGTTGAGTGAATTCGACAGAGGTCAAATTGCTGGCTTGCGCGAACGTGATTCTTCTTTAAGAAAAAATGCAAACCGCTTTATCCGGACTAATTCACCATTGTTTGCTGAGCAGGAAAGTCGCTGAAGAGGCATCGCAGGCTGCAGAAGAACTACCGAGGTGCAGTCAGTGTGACCTCCACCTTCGTCTAATGGGACTAATACAGTATTAGGTCAATTGCTGATCTATGGTGAGCTAATGGAGGTCGTCCTGTGACCGTTCGAAATGTTTGAATATACTCGACACTTGATTACTCTCACATAGTGATTGATGTAATTTGGTTCAAAGATCACTGGTTTCATTTGTAAAACCAAGCACATATTTAGATTACACATTTTAACAACGTTTACGCTCAACCTTGCCTCAAGATTTTGAATCGCTAATATTTTTGCCATTATTAAAAGTTTCGTTGTCATTTCTATTGCGACACTTGATTACTCTCACTATATTTTTTAATTACAGTTAGCTGGAAGCCGTAAAATAAATGAAAACTACGTTGTTTAGCATCAAGTCAAGAATTGTTTCACAATAGTTGTCAAGTTGTAATAGAATTCGATTGTCAGTATGGGTCGTGGAAAAACTTTGTGTTTAGAAGAAAGAGGAAAATCCAAACTCTTCGACAAGAAGACTACTCGAATCGAGAAATCACCAGAAAAATTGAACGAAGCACGTGGATAGTTAACGCTTACTTGAAAAACATCGAACACGATGGCAATAATCGGAAAGGTCGCATTGCAACGGTAACAACAGCAAAAGAACGTCGTGCGATTTTGCGGATGGCGTCCAATTTTTGTGCTACAACCAAGCAAATTAGGGACAGAGTCGGAAGACATGCTTGTGTGCGAACCATCCAAAGGGTAATAAGGAAATGTCCACACTTGAAAAGAAAAATACTGCGCCAGAAACCCCCCCTGCTGGAGCATCAAGCCCGATTAGAATTTGTTCGCGATCATCGTGAATGGATAGATGAAAAAAGTTTAATTTGGATGGACTTGATGGCTTCCAATATTATTTTTACGATTGGAGGTTGGCAGAACGATTTTTATCATGTCGTCATAGCCGTCAGTAATGGTTTGGGGTGCGATTTCAAGTCGAGGAACAGTGGGACTAGAAATTCTGGAAGGAAGTCAGACTGCTCAAAAATACCTGGAGTTGTTCCAGAGACAAATCGCTTATATTGACTTGGTGTTTCCCGATGAAGAGTGGACATTTCAACATAACAATGCGCCAATTCAACACGTGGATGAACGACAACAATATCGATATCCTGCATTGACCTGCCCTTTCCCCAGACATAAATATTATAGAAATGGGGCTTATGGGGCTGGATAACGAGACAAGTTTTCAACGAAGAAAGACAGTTTAACACTAGAGAAAAATTGATGCTAGCCATAAGAGCCACTTGGAAAGCAACTTCAATGAATTTGCTAAATAAATTATTTACTTCGTTGCCTCATTTTTTTTTTTTTTGGGTGAGAGTAATCAATTGTTGCTTTGAAAATTACCGTCAGAGTGAAAAAAAACCTCAAAAATTGGCTTTTGAAATTGCTAAGGCAAACTGGTGTCTAGATTTGCACAAAGGACCTAATTTAACTATTTTTATAGTAATTCTAACTAAAACGTTAGTGTTTCAACGAAATGGCGTCAATTGTGGGATGAGAATAATCAAATGTCGAGCACTGTATATATAGTGATAAATACCGATTTTGATTTTCGAACTATTCCATTCTCTATTGCATCGAACCGTGGGAGTTATAATATGCAGTGTTATAGCATATGGGGGCAGGTCTCGGTGGTGTTAATCCGAGGCACCTTGGAAGCTCGGCGTCACACTGATGAAGTGGTGGGACCCTATTTGCATTAAAAATCATATCTGGTATAAAAGTATATTTTACTGTTTACGCTCACTCACAAAATTCTTCTAGGCCGTTATTCTAGTTAACGTGTACACTGCCGTTCAGAGAAGTTCGGTCGGTTGGTAAAAAACATGAAAAGGTTATAGAAACAAACGAAACTAAAAACAAAATGCAATTTTATTGTATGTACAGGTAAAAAAGACAAAAATAAATAAATAAAAAGTTATTCTGGCCTAATATAACATACTGAACATTATATTTTCTTTTCATCGAAAAAACCTCGTTTATTGTTAATCACCGCTCGAACTATTCTAGGCATTCTTTCGATAAGTTTTGTTAAAATGGATTGTGGAATATTAATCCATTCATGTTGCAGAATATTCCGTAAATGTTCTTGTGAAGTTGGGCTTATTTTTCGGATCCTCCTGTCCAGTTCATCCCACAACAACTGTATAGGGTCCAAATCTGGGCTTTGTGGGAGCCATGTCATTACTTTCAGGATGTGCTGTTCTTCTTGCTCCTTTAGATAGTTCTTACACACTAACGCAGTGTGTTTCGGGTCGTTGTCATGCATGAATGTAAAGTTACGGCCTATTATACGCAATCCTGATGGCACTGCATGATTCTGGAGTATTGCAAAATAATTTTCCTTCCTCATTACAGCCTGCACTCTGCATAAATCTCCCGTCCCAGCAAAGGAGAAACATCCCCACACTAACACAGAACTACGCCCTTGCTTCACTGTTGGCACAATGCAGTTCGGGATCACTTTTCGGTTTTAGATCTTCGGACATAAACTCGTCGATTTTGCCCAAAAACTTCAAACTTTGACTCGTCACTCCAAAGCACGTGTTTCCAATCATCTAACGACCAATCTAGATGAGAACGGGCCCATTGTAGTCATTTTGCTGTGTTGCCCCGAAGTAATAAGGGTTTTCGAATGGCAATGCGCCCATGAAAGTCCGCTTGTTGAAGTCGATGTTTTACCGTACTTGCCGAAACTTGTTCTTCACGACCGCGATTGACTTCGGCTGCTATTTGTGGCGCTGTTAATTTTCTATTGCGTTTGCTTAATAATACAATTCTCAAATCTTCAGCTTTTGTTGTTTTCCTAGATGCTCCGGGACGAACACGATTTTCTATAGTTCCAGTTGTCCGATATCGCTTTATGATGTCATTTACTGTTGAACTTCTCATATTTGTTTTTTCAGCAATTTGCCGCCCCCAATATCCTTCTTCAAACAGCGTAATAATGCGTGAACGTTTTTCTACACTGGTAGGCTTGCCACGTGCCATTTTGAAGTAAATTTTCTGAAAACTTTCGCGCAAAAACGACAGATGCACACCAACATACGTTTAACAGTAAAATGAAGCAAATTTATATCTTTACGCCCGTGATAAATAAACAAGAGTGATACTTCGGTATATTTCCTAAATGTATTGCTCGTTAATAATCCCCAAACGACCCGTTTCAAAAGATCGGTACTTCCGAGAAATTCTTGTAATGATAATAAAAGGGACTTTATTGTGGTTGTCGCAATATTTCTACGTTACATAATAATTTATGGCTTTAATCCCTTAGAAAAGAGTGTATGCTTAATATTTTTCTAATTTTATGTATTAATAATTGTATACAGTGTGATATAATAGATTTTTATTTTATGACCGAACTTCACTGAACGGCAGTGTACATCAACAGCTCAAATTTAAAGGGAGCGCCTTGTACCATTTTATAAGGTACACATTCTCTAAGGTCGGCGCTGGAGCTCTGTACTATCCTGACTTCAATGTGCAATGCATCTTGCTACTGAAAAATGTGTGCATGTGTTGACGCACCACCTTAAGGTTTCCGTCGCGGATTCGAGGGCTCGGGACCTTAGGATCTTAGACGTTAGGTCATGGGCGATTCCGCGGTTCTGCCACTTCCCTGACCAAGAAGTTTTCACTGGCTTTAACCTTATCCCAAGTGTTGTTAGAGAGGATCCGGAGATACTCTCCCAGAGTTGATATCTGTAGATCCTCCCTGATGATTTAATTGCGTACATACTATCTCGTAGTGTTTTGTTTTGCATTAGTTTCAGTTTCTTCATTTGGTACTCTGCTATCGTTGACCAAGCCCTTATTGCGCAAACAAAGCAATTTACATCCACCTACTCAGCATTCGCTCGTCTCCCCAGGATGTTGCGTTAAGTGTCATTAGTGTCTATTGTGCCAATCGGTGTCGAAGGCTCGGTTCACATCTACAAAGATACCCTGCACAGTTTTCTTTTAAAGAGTTGAAAATCTGTTGGCTAAACCCTCACGTAAGCCAAATTGTTCGTCTGGGACAGCCCCTTGCGTAGATGGCTAAGGATGACGGATTCGGCGATATTACCTAGATGGGAAAGCAGACTGATGGAGCGATAGCGATAGGTATAGGGCTTCTTTATTAGGTTCATTGATGATAATTCTGCGTGCCTCCAGACTTTGGGGAAGTATTGGACGAGGAGGATTGATATTTGGTCAGATCCTTGCGCTTTGCCGTTCTTCGGGTCTTCACCGTCAGTAGACTGCAGTAGTTGCATGGCTTAGTTGGCTGTAATTTTACGTACTCTCGATTTCTCTTCGCGCAATTGTTATACCAACTTGTGTTATATGTCGGGGAGATCAGGAGATTGCCTTAAGATTAGCTGCAAACGTCGGCTAAAGCTACGACGACGTCGCGGTTCTAGCTTGGAAAGAATACTCTGGGGTGATATTTGATGAAAATCTCATCTGGTATGGACATATCGAACATTTGTAGCCAACTCAGCAATTCATATTTTGCCTTGTAAAATCTAAAACTCCCTTGTAGTAAGGAAAATGTAATAACTATATAAAAAGAATCGTTACTAAACAGATGATTTTCATACACAAACTTAGTAGATTGTTCGTATTTCTGTTTACATTTACGAGTGGACCAGTATACGTATACCATTTAAGAGGAAATTCAATCCATTCTAATTGCAATTACATTACCTTTTAACATTCAACACTTACTATTTTGTAGTATATTTATATAATCACTTTTTTTATAATACATGCTGCAACGAATAGATAGCAATTTTAAGACTTATTCGAAAGTATAAAGTTCGAAAGTTAAACTTTCACAGTGGCAAAATAGTACTTACTTACCAGTTTGTCTTTTTTAATAGGTACTAAGTAATATTTTTTACAGTTGGCAAATTTTTTTCTATACTTTATGAGTGTAGAAGTTATCAGCAAATTATGGTCAAACTAAATTCTAAAATTAAATAATCTTTAATTTTTGAAATATAAGTTTCCACATCCCGGCAATACATTTTGTTTGTATCCGTGGGCTCGAGAAAGTTGGCATTCTATCTACGTAATTGCTTCTTCGGTACGTACTATGTCGCACGTTCAACAATAAAAAATTCAAAACCCTACACCGCGATATATTCAGAATTTTTGAAATTTATCGCTCACCTCCATTTTCGCTAGCATTTTTTCATTAGCAGTAATGGATTCTTCAGTTACTTTCCCGTATAAATTTTTGAAGGCAATATTTCCGCTATTAGAGTAAGTGATTTATGTTGCTCCTGTAATTGTTTTTGGAGCTATGTTATTATCCTGTTTCTTTTCTAAAATCTTGTAAATAATTACAACTACTAAGTGTCTTTTAACATACAATATGGAAACGGACGGCTCGAGTTGGGACTACCTTCTTGTAACTTCGTACATACATTATGGGGTGTATAAAGTTATATTAATGTTGAGATATATTAAGTTGGATTGTTTGAATAAGCAAACTTATATCCAAAATTCTTGTTTGATATTCTGTATAGCATCCATTAAACATCTATATTGAAGATTAACGTTCGAGGGCATTAATATTATTTTTGCGTACTACCCATCCTTATACATAACTAGGAAAAACCATATGTTCGAAATGCTAAGCTCAAAATGCTCGGCACGGTCCTTCACAACCAAACAAGGAATATTATAATTACTAGCTGCCGCTTTGCTGTTCACGTTTTTATGATAACATACAACGTAATGCGTGTCTTATTGAATCGTTAGTTGTCAAATAGCAAAGATTATATTTAACAATTCAGTAAAAAGTAATATAATTTGTCTATATTTCATTCTTTGTAAGACTGCAGTGATAGAATAGATAAATCACGTATGCGAATACTGTGGTACTGGAACACTGAAACACTTCACTATTACCCTCTATCACAAACACTTCACTGACACTAAACGTACGTTTCGATAGCTAAGCTATCATCTTCAGCAGCAATACTGAACTAACTAAGCCAAGACTAACCTATTTAGACAACAATATAACAAAGAAAAATGGCTGGAACTCTCTCTTTGTTAACGGTAGCGTGACCGCGGTCAGTCAATCGTGACGATATTTTGTATAAATAGGTTAGTCCTTGGCTTAGTTAGTTAGTTCAGTATTGTTGCTGAAGGTGATAGCTTAGCTCTCGAAATGTACGTTCAGTGTCAGTGAAGTGTTTGTGGTAGAGGGTAATAGTGAAGTGTTTCATAGAATAGATAGGTGGAAAATTCCTGGCTTGTGATTGGCTCATAGACAAGGCACACATACAAAAAACATTCAATTCAGCAAATGAAATTAAGTCAGATAAAACGAAATATCACCGATATCTAAATGTTATTTGCGAAATGTCTTTATTGGTTTCGGTATTTATTGCTTTCATAAGTATATTGCCCAAATAGTACTCTTTCGAGCTCTACTTGCTATTATTCAATATTTGAAGGTGTTGCTGTAATAATTATATAAAATGATGCTGATAACTAAAGCACCGGTTTCTTTTTTAACCTTTTCTCTTCAAAGCTTTCTCAGTCTTACACTCAGCGTTGGAGGGTGCATCTATTGAATGCGGGAATTTCCACATATCTGTACATATGTATATGTATATCTAGTAATTTCGAGAGAGGCGTTTGCTGGTTTTGTATAGTTTCAAAACGAATACTATACATCATACTATTGCAGCTGATAATATGAAAGATATTGCTTATTAAAAATTATTTTACTTTGTTTATAGCTATGTATAAAGTAAGATCCACGTGCGAAGTTGGTTCACAATCATTTTCTACTTCACTCGAAGTTACATACATAGATTATATTGTTCTGGATTGTTTTCTGTTTATGCTGTTGTATTTCCATTTTCTATGTATCTACTGGTTTTTATTTGTTGTATACTATGTATGTACTTACTTATTGTCTTGTTGAGTTTTCTCATACGTTTTTATACCTGTGTATTGTATTGTTTGTTAGACCTCTGGTATCTTGTACGAAAACGGTGTATTTAATATAGTTTATAATAATAACCTAGGCTATGGCAGTTGATCTTCGCCTCTGGTATGGTTTCCATGCTGAGTTACCGTGACTAACTGCTTCCCGCTGTTACTTTCGTCTTTGGCGTGGTTGATCCTTCTCTCTTCTGAAGAAGCCCTATATGAATGTAGGCGAAATGTTGAGTTTTTGATTAACCATGATACGGTCCAAACCCGGAACACGTTTAGTTTTATTGCTTATAGTTTTATCTTAAACGTTTACAAAAATACGTCATCTTTATTATGTTGTGGGATTCTGATGGAATAATGCACTTTTTCTTTGTACTACTAATTTTATTGTTAACTGAACTCGGTTTTTATGGTGTGTCCTTACTTGATATAAATCGATACTATATCCCTGTATTCTAATGCTCGAACTGTTTACATTATGCCAGGCATAAACAGTTCTGGTTCTCGCATAGATACGTCTCGTTTTTACCACGAGTTTTCTGTTTACATAAGAATTAGAAAAAAATGAGAAATTTTAGGTAGGTATATAACAATTACGACAACTAATAGTTGCCTTCCCAATTTTATCTGTAGTAGACCAATTAACGACTAAATTTAATATTTGCCACAAGAACTTAAAATGTATTCAAAAAAGTGATCGTTTGCCATTTCTATTCACATCGTATTTCAAATGCCGCAATAATACATTGGATGATGATAGTACTCCATTTAATCGGCAATTGTGTGAGATTCTGGTATCTTCCAATATACCTTTTAAGAAGGTAATAATAATAATATAATATAATAATTCGGTTCTCAAGCAATTTCTTGAGAAATTTTGTCGTAGAACCATACCCGATGAATACTGTATGGAAAAAAATTGATTACATTAATGCACAAATTAAAGGCAAAGCAATGTGAATATCTGTTTTGACGAAACTTGATCTGTAGTAAATGTAATAATTGAAGTTTTGAATCACCATTTTTAATATCTTGTGAAATAGTTGAAACTCGGCACGCCTAAAGTACCAGGGTCTCGAAAAAGAAGAGGTGCAAGGTTAATGGATTCAAGCATTGATGATTTAATTGAAACGATTGAATTTAAATCAGGTTTTATTATTGCTAGCAGACGCGACAAGGTATATGGTGAATGCTGGAAGTACCTTTTACACTCTTCCAAATATGTTACATTTAACGTGACAACAGTTCGGCGATTTCAATAATTTAATAAGTTGTGTAAAAAAGATCTTTTTGAAGGCACAAAATAACTCTCTTTGAAATAATTTCTTCATTATTTCAAAGAGAGTTATTCGCAATTGTCACTGTTTCCGCAACCTGTAGTACCTAGATGGGGCATATAGATCAAGTTAGTAGAGTAATATTACCACAATTACGATAATATAAAGGATATCGTGCTAACTTTGGATGATTCGCCTCAGTCTCGTCAGTTGCAAACATTCGTTCCAAGAGAAGACACATTCAAAATTACATTTAAATTTTATACATGAGCACTTTAGTTTCATTCCGGATACAATCACATTAATTTTGTTAGAAAATGGATGAACCAATAATGGAACTCAAAGTATGCGTACGTCCTCATAACAAGCGACGTGGAGCCTTCCCATTGAGAGCGGTGCGAAAATAACATATTCGTTCATCTTTAAAGTAGCGTAAATCAGGCTTTAGTTCCGCACGCTACCTGTCATTATTTGCTCTGTAGGGGTTTTCTTTTTTGTTTCGGAAATTAATAGAATTTTATGTTTTACAATGATTTTACGATATGCTGCTCACATAAAATTGTGTGCTTTACTTTTCTTCTTACAGCGTTGTTTCTCCCACTAACATATTATTTGTTACAACAGTTTCGAAATGGCTGATAAGAGGTATTTCACCCACCAGCGGGGCCATCAAAATCTCCTCCGGGAGAACGTATTAGCAGTAAGCAAAGGTTAATGGCTTATGATTTGTAAGCAAGACCATTCTGAGTCTGCAGGTGTTAAACTGATTGCACAGCAGCTTGGGGTGACGAATAGTGTGAATATTGTATAAGAAATGAAAACTACGTCTTATAAAACAGCTTCGTCATACAGTATATGATCCTCACAAAAGTCAACAATTAGAAGACATGAACATTTCTATTTCTTGAAGAACGATCTCCAACATGCACAAAAATATTGAATATAAATATAACGTATATATTTATCTCAGGTATAAATACATATAGCGAAGATGGTTTCGTCGAAACTGGTCTCCTTTCCTTTGAATCGAAAAAAAAAAATGAAGACATGAATAGCGAAGTATTCACTGAGTGGACGAGAAATATACTACCTTTTGTTGAACCAAACTCTGTTATCTCATGGACAATGCTCCTTACCACTCAGTCAGAACAGAACAACCTCTGCTTGGAAGAAGCAAGAATCGATTGAGTGGCTTCTTGCGTAAGGTATAGACGCTGACAATACTGCATTAAAGGTTCAGTTACTTGAACTTCCAAAAAGATATATTGTGGATAAGCCCATTACATACATTGTTGATCAAATGGTATTAGACGGATGTCGTACAATTTTAAGAATGCTTCCATATCACTGTAACATAAACCCCATTGAGCTTATATGGGTACAAGCGAAACATCATGTTGCTGATAACAATAAAAATTTTAAATTATCTGAGGAGAAAACGTTACCAATTGAGGGACTAAATATTGTAAGCGGTAACGCGTGGAGAAATTGTATCAAATATGTTATCGGTAATGCTGTTGAAGATTTGGTTGTAGAATTTATCACAACAGCAAATACCTCATCATCATCGTCAGACCTGTCATCAGAATCTGACTCGGAATAATAGTTCAAATGTGTGTAGTTAATAACATTTGCATAATAATTTGAAATTATCTGTGCACCTTTTTCATACTATTACTTTATTTATAAAACTCTGTGATTATATAATTTAATAAGAATTTCTATATTTATTGAATGTATACATTAGTTATTTAAATAAAGAATATGCTGAAAGTAAACAATTGCTTACTTTTCAACCACACCATTAAATCATTTTTTCTATGCGCGCACTCTGATATTCTAGTCTACAATAATTATTTAATGGAAATTAAAATTTTTCTGTGACAAGTCCTCAATTTAAAGTGTTTCCTAATTTCACCAAGGAGAATAACGATTCTTGTGGTTTGAGCGAAACACAGGAATATCCACTAATTATAATGTATAATTTATCGGAGAAGTTCTGGACAGCAGTTAATATCATGATGATTTTAAGAAATATCCAATAAAAAACTGTTGTTGATTAGTAAAGTGGCGATTCAGATATATAAAACAATATCTATCATACTGTGCGAATGTCGTATCTGCGTTAAAGTTCAAGCAATCAATATTGCGCTATTTACGTTTTAAGATACGCTTCCACGAATTTCAAAAAAAGAATCTCGTAGAAAGCCTAACGAAAAAGAAAACATCATCCTACTTTCCAGGCACATGACAATACGCTTTACGCCAAAAAATTGGCCCTGTAAATGTTACCATCAACCCGGAAGGGCTTTCAAATTTTCCTCCCTTCGCACTTTCGCTCTATCATTTCGTTGTCGGCTCTTAAACGCTTCTTTCTCCATTGTTGCAAAAGTTGTGGTACTGTCAATTTCACGGCTCCCAGGTGATGTTGAATACGTATCGTACAATGCAGAGTGCTTTATGCGAGCATCAATTTTTTCGGATGATTTCGTCCCGAAACCGGTAAACGACATCGTAAACTTTTGAACGTCTGATTTATGACTGGAATTTCTTTCGGTAGTTAAGGCGCTGATGTTATTAGGGAGCGTTCGATATAAGGTTAATAGGTATTGATCACGCTATGCTTTTAAAGATACATATATAATTTGCGCTAGTAGTATAATATAAAAGATAACTTGTTTTTCACAGAAGAACAAAGGCATTATACGCTCTACAATTCTTATACCGTTTTGGAGGGATTTTGAATAGAATTTCGAGAAACTAGTTGGCAGAGAAGGGTGAACACAACCATATGAACTATTTGGAAATGAAATCTATTGGGCAATTTGTGAAAGTAAGAAGAGTACAGTGGTTAGAACACCTCACAAGAGTGGAGACTAACAGAAAAGTAAAAGATTAGATTGGAGGAAACTAGAAGGAAAGAGAAACTAACCCAGAAGGTGAAGTGAAACAATGAAGAAAGAATTCAAAGAGAAGAGACACTAACTAATTAACGTAACTGGAGAGACACTCCAAAAGACAGAAAGGAATGGAAGATAATCACAGATAAATGAGTGGAAATTTGAAAATAAATGATTTTTCGAATTTTTTTGGATGTTGGTAGCGCATTTGATTGTTGTTGATCTCACCCTCAACTACCTGCACAGTATTAATGTTATACTGTTGTTGATCTTGGCTTTGTGAGTTTTGATTCGAACCAGGAGTAGTTCTATTTACATTTTAGGATTGTCAACCTGTTGATTGGATCTGTTATTGCTGTTGTTAGAACGATTATGATTGCAAATATCATTATGGTAATTAAAATTACTATTACTATTACTGATTAAATGCTTGTTGAGGTCGACAATTATGATTGTGTAAGGTGAATGGCTCGAATAATTACCATTATTGTTAGATCTTTGCTTGAGTCACATTTGAAGATGAATTTAAGTTTTACTTTCACCGTGTTTCTACTTATCGAGATTATCGAATGGATAAAATTCTGAATAGGATTGGTTAGTACCAATTTTATAATTTCAAAATCGTAATGTGTGGATAGATATTTAATTAACGTAGCTTTGTCTATTCTACGGGGAAGGTGTTGTATAATGGGATATTTCCTTGTAAAATTTTGCTTCTTTGAATCGCCTTTGAGTGAAGACGTATTTGGCTAAGTGTTTATTTTTAAAAACAATTTTAAGTATAGTGGTGAACAAATTTTACTCGAAGTACAAGAGTAATTCAAACTTCGATGATTTAAGAGAACGATAGGTTTTACTACGTGACACATTACTAGAGAGTAAATGTCAAATTTTGTGAGTAGTTTTTATTCCATCAATTTTTGTAAATACCCAGTCTTTTATTTCAAATAACAGTGTATATGCACCAATGTTATTTCAATTTGTTGCAATTTTTAGAGTTTCTTAGTTTTTTTTTGTTGCGAATAATTTTTACGAGCATCGACCATATGAAATTCTCTTTCGTCCCTTCCTTTATCAATCTTGGTGGTGATCAGACGGGATTGCAATGAAAAAAGATTAAATTGGTGAGTACGTTCCAATTATCTTTTCCGAATGTGCTTTAATTAAATCTATCTTGCAATAATATCTTATTGTTGAATTATCTAGTTTGAGTTTTAAAATTGTTTTTGCCTAATTTTATATTCTACCGTATAACATAACCATTTTTTTCTTTAGTCTCGTGCACATGTTGCATTGATCTCCGTATCTTCAATTTTTCTTTAATGTTAATTTGTAACGTTTAAAATTATTTTACAGTTCCTTGTGATTTAAATTATCTTACTAATTACTCAAGTTTATTTTTTTTCTTCTTTGGCTTCGTTATTCATTTTCATTTTTATCTTATTTCCTTCTCTAAATTCGGTCCCTTAGCTTCTTTTTTGCTGGCTGTTTTACATTTTCAGGTATTTGGAAAAGAATCACGATACATGGCACAGTGATTAAAGGTACCCATATACCTGGGAGAAGTTCTAAAGACAAATTCGAGGTGCCAGAAAAGCCAACCGAGACGTACCTGGGATCATTGGTTTTGTTTTCATTGATTTTACCTTTTTTTTTTCATAAAACATATTCAAAGAAAATAAATTTTTGATTAAGTTTATATTGATAACGTGTTATATCTTCCCACAAATTAAGAGGAGGTGCAACAAAGTTTTTTTTTTGTAGTTTTTTTTTAATTAACAAAACTCCTGGCGCCCTTCTCAAAATTTATTTAATTAAGAACTTTGATGGTCCTCTGCCATACCCTACCCTCAACGCTGCTCTAGCTGGAGGCACAAAGTGTACCATTAATCAAGATTATAAACACTATAACTTTTTACAATTTAATGTATTATTTTTTATAGAAGAAACTTTTACTAAATTTTACTCTTTTCTGTGTTCAATAACTTATCTTGATTAAGTAGTTCTTGTGTTTTCTTACTTGTATCAAAAAATCGCGGAAGCCATATCCTTAACATTAATATTTTGTGTTTCTTCATGTTCGATATTCAATATGGAAAAATTATTTATTCTCGTCTTGAGTGGTAAGTCTTAATTAACTTGATTTTTCTAAAACTTTTCCCACACGAAGTAACTTATATGTAAATTGTTATTATAATTTTAGTGCGATTGTAGGATTGGGAAGAGTTTCTATAAAATACTATTATTCACAATAAATTTTGAAAAACCTAGCCAATCATTTCAAAGAGTCACAGCCTTAAATGCCTTCTCAATCTTAGTACTTCCAGTTTCTTTTCGTATTTTTCTTTAAGTTGTAATGTTATGTAACCATAACTATACATTTACTTGTAGTTATTAAAATTGAGATTAATGATGTACTCACAAATAAACACAGTTTGCTGTGCTGAGTAAAATAATTTGCTGTCGTTGTTAAACAGTGTACTTAGTACTACTAATGAAAGAATACTAGGCCCAAGTAAACAGTTCATTTGTGGTAACTAACTAAGCTACTTGAAATGAATTGATTTTTGTGATCTATTAGTAGTACGATATCACCGTTTGCACATTATGGGTTACGTGGATATGGCTCGCGGCTCATTCGTGCTAATTCGTGATCAATTCGCTCGCCGATTATCCATAAGGGAACATACGCTCACAACTTTGCTCGTTTCGTACCATCTTCGTTTCCGTTTTGCCTTTATTTAATGATGTATTGTACTTATTTTATTTTCTGTAATAATTTTGTGCTATTAGTGGATTCTCTTGTATCATCTTCATAACTAAAACCAGAACAGCCTCACAAAATAGGCACACGGCCGAAAGTATCGCAAGGAATAATATTGGAGACAACACAGCAGCCAAAAATTTTAGTGCAACCATATAATATAGTTTATAATTTGTGTGCGGTTTGTTTTTTTACACAGTGTCAAAAACTAGAGATCCTTAATCTTAACTGATTTCTCGCCAGGTGATGCCGCTTGTCTCTTAATACGGTATTATTCCAAGTTCATTCATATGTACAGGCTGATACGCGCATTGTGCTACACAACTTGAGTATAGGCATATTTTTTTGCCATTGACGTATTCCATCCGTGGCGGTTATAGGCTTAATTTAAAAGATCCACCAATAAAATAATATTTTAAGGTGCTGATGGCATTTACCGATTAGAATAAGAATAAATCCAGCTAATATGTTAGTAGTGCACTTAATAACAATTCTGTTACAGATGCAATGCAAGTCTTATTGCTATATTCAACGAAAGGTAGCTCAAGATCAACGAGAATCGATATACAAGTAAGTTTCTTTGAAAGTTGATTACTGCAGTATCGTTAAAATTAATTCAAGATTAATTTTATAACCATCTCTATTTCTGCTTTAATCAACCTTTGATAAGTCATGCTTTGAGTAAACCACTGTTTTCATTATTAATTTTCATTAAGCAAAAGTGTTATCTGTCATACTGAGTTTTTTTGTTTGGGAAAAATTATGCGAATGAATATTTTGTTCATGCTTAATATATTGCGGCAATAAATAAAAAAAAAACTAAACAATCAGGTAAGTAAAATTAAATGGTATACTTACTACTGCTAGACAGTTTAGTTAGCTTAAATGAATCTTTTTTCTACCATAAGTAAACAGTTTGTTTACTCTTAATGAAGTAGCTTATTTATCCCAATAGAAAGTTTATTTCGAGTAAGCCAATAATAAATTATGGTGCAATCAGCAACCTATTTTTAGTGAAGTAATGTACTTAAAGTAGCTATTAAATGTTGGGAGTCTTCGTTTGCATGCTGAAATAAACAATTCATAAGTCCCCTAATTCATTAAATCTTTTGTTTGCTGTAATTAAATATTTAATTAGGGCTACTAAATATTTTTCTCAATGCAGCATTCTATTAAGTTTGTGAATATACTCTTACTTATACATTTTATTGCGTCTTTCTGATTCATTTTAAAATTTTAGAATCATATAAAATGATGACTTCCTAGAAATTAGGATAGCAGATTTGCCGTGAAATAAAATAATGATAGAAAGAAATGTGAGGCAGTATCGGCACACTCCGCACGACACAAGTTATTTGATTAAATCGGAACAATTGTTTTTGAAATTCGAGTGGGCTTATACTTTAGTGTTTATTAAATAAAAAATACTCAAAACTATTTTGCATGTCATTTTATTGAATTTTTATACACATTACAAGTACATTCCATTTTAATTAGTGATTAATCGAGTTACAAGTTATACGAATGGGCATCTTTAAAGTTCATATTAACATTTGTCTTTTCATTGGTGGTAGTAATAGTGATAGCAATTGTTTACATTAAATGTCCAAAAACGTTTTGGTGCTGGATTTAGTACATAGTAAGTGGGAAATACACATATATGTAGGTATGACATCAGAGTTTATGGTTGAAAAGGAAATTTTTTTCCGAAAACTCCTTTTGTGTCCAAAGAAGTTCAACGCAATAGGGACATTTATTACATATCACTACAATAATTATCATAAAGTATATTATTCAGCGTTATAATTAGATACATTATATTATGTAATATTATAGATGTATATGTATATTATATATTAGCTAGAATTTAACATGCTCCACTTATATAATTATGATTTTACATTCATAATAATATTAAAAATTACAATTAGTTAACATTAATAAAGGTTGCTTAAATTTAATGAAAAACGTCATTTATTCTTCCGTCATTAGGATACCGTTGATACCAGTTGATGTATTCTTCTTCTTTCCTTTCAGCACACATTTATTCCATATAGATCGACTATTCCATTAACATAATATCTGTGATATATTCTATATATTATACAGAGTATATTAACGAAAATATGCATTCTAGATAAGCACTTGCAGCTGTTATGTATGTATATATACCCAGCTTTAATTAAAGCAAAACATATGATCGTTGATGAAACTCTACCGGCCATTGTAGGGTAATGCCTCAATTTGTAGCAATACTGTGTTTTAGAATATTTACCAAGATTATCGAAAAAAGGATATTTGTTTAGTGTTGTTATGATTTAGATAAATTTCTGAACAATATTATTTTAAAATAGATAATTACATTCTACTCTTTTGCATCTAATAGATTATTACAACATGAAAACCGTCCTTTTTCTAAAAAGACTTTTGTGTATATATTCCAGGAGTGAATAAAAGGCTTTTCGACAACTTTCTTCAGTTCAAGTTGGATTCCCTGAAATAATAGATAATTACTGGATGTGAAGAAATTAAACCGAAACTTTGTACACCCTGAATTAATATATCAAGAGCTTACAAAGTAATTGATAATTACATTATTGACGAATAAAGAATTTTAATAAATTTCTTAAGAAATAACTTGAAGTAAGATATGTGTATATCTATATATATCTATATATATGTTTGTAACTTTTCAATTTGTCTTTGCTGCCGAAAAAATTTTTGACCTTGTGTCTGTAAATCTTGAATGCACATGCATAGATTTGCGAACTTCGCACAAAATGTTTTTTTAATTCGTCCTTTCTGCACCCTGATAGGAATGTAAGGATTCAAAGACTATTTAAATAAATAAGTAAGATGTTTAAAGAGTTTAAATAAATTTCGACTTTTACATCGTTGATGGTAGAGTGGTGCAGAGTATAATAAATTAAGTTCTTAGAACTAAGTAAAACATAAGAGGGCTGTTCTCAATTGAAACGAGTTTTGCTTGGGATTTTTACATAGTTGTTTATAACTTTATTACAGTGAAAGTTGTCAATTTCACGAATATACGTGATGGTTTTTAACATACATAATTTTAAAGTAATCCTTTCCTCAAGAAAGAGCATTATTATGGTGTGATTTTTTAGAATTTCAAGTGTGGCTTAAGCCATAAAGAATTTTTTTTGAGGAAATCAATCGAGTGTCTCGTAATAAGTCGTGCTCTCTAGCTACCGCAAAGAGGGGGCATAATGAATTTCAACCTAGTCGACTTTCCTTAAATGACAACTTTCAAGCAGCTAAAACAAGAACGGCCGAAAAAAATATGATTGAAGAGGATAGAGAATTTCAAAGGATGATGTGAAAGCAATTCATACCATTTTATACAAATATTTTATTGTACACAATTTGAGTCCACCTCAAAAACGACATCCTGCGGCATGGTGTAGATCTACACAGGACCGTTTTAACACGATGAAACGTAGATACACAGCTATGATCCTGAAAGAATACAACAGTTGGCAGTTTGGGTCCCTTAGAACGAATGGACTCCAACAAAAATTATTCGTGAAGAAAGTCATGGTCGCCACATTTTTTGGAACGATGGGATATAATTCCCCTGAAGCACTGGATTATCGTCGTAGTGTTGATGTTGAATAGTACACTAACGTTTGTTCGTGAAAAACGTCCAAGAGCAAGTATCGTCCTACACCGAGAAAATGCTCTGGCGTACACTGCTGCTTGAGTTGAATGCCCAAAACTTGTGTGTTACTTTACTACGCTCAGCAGAAAGAAAACAGCCTTCGTATTTTATATTAGCTCCTTTTTTGTTAATTCATTAAAACCAGCAGGCCATACTTCTACATATAAACACGACATACAGCATACTCGCCAAGTTCAATGCAATTATTAATATACAATTCATTCTGTTTGGTAGCACGAACTAGTGTACACTCTTTTACAATAAGACGTTTGGTACTGCTTAGTTCAATACGCCTATGTTGCTTGGTATGTGGTATAAGTCCAAAAAAAATTACATTGGTGTTGAACTCCTTACACTATTTCATGAGGTAGTGCAAGACGTAAAAGTAGTGCACTATCATATACATTATTACATGTATTTTATGGATAGCGGTGTCGTTGAGTATTGTGTAAATAGAGGTGCGAACTTCAACTGCTTTAGTTAAAGATATGATATAATACGTTGAATAAGTCCTTACTTATTCTACTTCAATGCAAAACATTTTCTGGAAGGATTTGTACGCATAATAATTTATTTAGAGGCAGTAAATTTATGAAAATTAATACTCCTTTCACAATCAAAGAAAAACACTTACATTCCGCGTTGCGGCATCGTCAGGAGATTAAACGATGCCGTAAGGCGAAATGTATATCGAGTTCTAAATAATTACCAAGTGTTTTTCTTTGATTGTGTAAGAAATGTTTCGCCAAGAGCAACACTTCGTTTAATTCCGTGAATACTCCTTTCCTTTTCAACGAATAATCCAGATAAATAATAAATATGCCAAGGGTAAAACAAGCATTTCTGTAAAAAAAAATATTGTTTTGAAAAGGGGAAAGTCGAAAATAGAGTAAATGAAAAACACGAATTAAAGGAAGAGATTCAGAAAACCTAGCAGGAAATATAGTGATATGGATTGGAGTTGAGGTAAACATAAGGGTTCAAACAAGAGCAGGCGTTATAGTAGATGAGGAAAGCACTAAAAATATTATAGAAATAAAATACAACTGAGAGGATTTTGAGTACGATGATGAAAATAAAAAAAAGAGGAATTTCATATCATAGTGGCATATGGACTTAATGTAAATGCAAAAAAGGAGGACAGTGACAAATTTTGGGAAATATTACAAAAGGAAATAGATAGTACAAAATAATCACGGGTAACATAAATGGAAGAGTGGAAAAGACAACACAGGCTTTGAGCACTGGGTGGGAAAAGAAGAAGAGGATACGAGAGCAGAAGAAAAAGAATTTCTGCGTAATTTAATATCTGGGAACACAAATTTTATGAATATAATACGTGATAAGAACACAACCGCGGCGAAAAATCCATTATAGACTACTTCCTGGTGAACAGCCAGATATGAAAACAGGTAATAGAAATAAAAATTAAAAGAGACGTGGAGATAAACAATGACCATTACTTGGTATGAATGAAAATGAACCTGGAAAATAAAGAAAAAGAAAAATACTAATTACAGATGAATTACGCCAACAAACACAATGGGAAAATTGTAAATTCAAGAATTTACCCTAGAAGATAGCCAGACCAGATTCAGGAAAGTCACGAGGACACAAGATTATATATTCTACATACGACAACAAGTGAGAAATCCATAAAAGTAAAGAGGGATACATTTGTTACATAGATTTGGGAATAGCCTTTGATAAGGTAAACAGGGAGGATCTGTGAAAAATTTTAGGTAAGAGAGGAGTGCGTAAGGGCCTAATAGAAAATATTACAAGTCTACAGACAAGAAACGAACAATCTGAAATATTTACTTGCACAGCTGGATTAAAAGAGGCGTATTGTGAGCCCTCTACTGTTTAACATATCTTTTTAATGAGGTACTGAAAAACTGTAGGAAAGATTTACGGACATGCAAAGAAGGCAACTGGAGATTAAACTTTTTGAAAATCACGGAAATGTTAATTATAGGAGAAACAGAGTAACATCTGCAATATCCAAAGAGCGAGTGAGGAATTAAATAAATATAACATAATAATTAGTTAGGAAAAAGCAAAAACTATGGTAATGGGACTAAATAAAAGAAAACTTGAGTTAAACATAGAAAGCTCAAAATTGCAACAAGTGAGACTGTACAAATACCTAAGAATACATGGTTATTAACAGTGAAGGATGTACTTAATGAAAGGATAACGAAAACAGGAAAGCTAACACCAAAAAAATAACGTATTGGGAAAGAAATAAAAAAAATAAATAAAACTAGAAGTAGTAGTAAAAAAAATATAGGAGAAACTAGAACGCGCAAGATAAAGAACGATATGTAAGAAGTGAATGTAAGAGCCGATAGAAACAAATATCCAACACAATGATCTAAAAATATTTGCAGCTATTACTTTGCATGCTAACAGCAAATACCAGAAAATAACATTTTCTCCGAATAAATTGACATCGACGTTGTTGGCCAACTATAGTTTTGGGAATCATCTCATAAAATTTCTTGTATGTTTTTAGTCTTATGTTCTTCTAACTTACCTTTAGCACCTGATGCAACTTATGTGTCTACAACACCATAACATATTGTGATTTTTTGTTTGTAATTTAGGATACTTCTTTCGGGTCTACCTGTTTTGTATCCAATGTGTTATAATAAGAAATAAGTATATATACAATGGACCAAGAACGTCAAGCCAAAAAATTATATGACGTCAGAGAAGTGAGAAGGGGAAGACCGAGGAAGACGTGGCAGGAAGAGATGAAAAAAGCGACAGTAATACAGATAAGGTGAACCGCGACTTCCAAACAATCAGAAGAAAAAGAAACCGGAAGTATGTATGGAGGAGCTTATAAAATTCAACTACACGGAAAGGTAGATGGGACGAATTAAGTAAGTAAGTAAGTAAATAGAACAACAAAGATAATATTTTGAAAAATTAAAGTAAAATATTCTACAAATGTTGTCGCATGCTTTTTATTGGCAACCTTATTTGGCAAAGCAATTAATGCATGTACTTTTTACTCCGCAGTAAGCTTATAAATTGGCCGACGCTGTATGTTTTGTAATTGCTGAAGTACAGCAATGTTCATCTCAAATGTCAGGACTCCCGTAGACCCCTTACTCGTACCTCACATAGCTACGTTTGATGAAAGTGAATACGAGAGCCTTGACATCTGAGATGAATACTGGTTTTCAGGTGCCACAAGAAAGGACCGTTTTTTAATTACTGCTTTATTTTTCGTTTTAGAGAAAAATATTTTGAATAAAAGCTATTTAGTTGAAAGTGGTGCATAACATATAAGTGTTTTCGGACTATACAAAGTGTCTAAAAAGTAGGTGAGCGCGTACTTCGTTAATTTAAACAGAATAGCCTACATTAATTTTTTAGAGTTCTTCAATTCTTCTTGATTTGTAATATTTAATTTGTATGTTCAATTTCTTTAATTCATTTGTTTAGTTCTTGTATCATAGCAAACTAGAAATCAAAAATGACTTATTGCATTTAATATAAAATTTTATATAGAACGTTATAAATGTTCAGCTTTAACTTCATGCCAATGCAATGCGTGCTTTTAGTCTTCCGAATTTCATTTTGAGAAACTATTCCACATGCCTACTATATTACTTTTACTAGATCCTTACACCGGCGTCATTATTTAAAGAATGTTTTGGAGCAATGTTAATACTAAGAAAAGTTATATAGTTGCTTGTGTCTCTGGATTAACACATAGATATATAAGGCAGATAGAAAATTATCGAATTGAAATTTCATCTTTTGTTTGTGGACTATATGTTACAAAATCACAAAAGAAGCCTTTAAGTGGATTAATTCAAAGATGTTATGAACAATGTTTTGCCTTCAAAATTAGACAAAAAGACAAAAGGTGGCTACCATATTCAACAAATTAGGTCACGGAGTGCTACTTCTATCTTGTAAAAATGGAAGGGTTTTCAAAAAGAAATAAACACAAAGTAACGTATCTAGACATTCCACCTGTTGAAAAGAACTGATTATGAGCGTCCAACTCCAATGCATTCAAATTTGCGAAGAAATATTTGCTGGTCCACAAATTAGGAAGCAGTTCAAAGATGAAAATTTTGAACGTACCATGAATAACTCAGAGCTGGCAGCATGGTCTTCTTTTAAAAACGTTTGCAAACATTTTCTGGGAAATCAAAAAAGTGAAAATTACCAAGATACCATGGCTAATTTGATAGAAAATTATAACAACTTAGGGTGCAGAATGACGCTCAACATGTGTAGTTGTTTCATAAGTAGTGAGTTTTCGATAATATACTGCGTATATACGTACATACATACCTATGTATGTCTATGAAAATAATTGTAAATATAATTAGGTTAAATTTTTAACGTCTAAAATTTATATGTAGAGGTTGCTCCCTCTCCATCTACAGCTAATTTTTGGCAACTAGTTTTTTTTTTCTTTTTTTTAGTTCGTAATTATATAATCTAACTAACATTTCATGTATTACATATGTTATATGTATTATAAGAAAGGGTAAATGTATTTTTTATATATTCATTACCTTTTTAATTCTTTTCCGATTATCGATATGTTACCTATAAAATTAAACTGTTACAGTATCAAGTAATCGATATGATACGATTTCATCGTACCTTTCTTGTTTTGAGATTGTTATCTTAAACTACATAATATCATTCAATTTCATAAATTTTTCTTGTGAAAACTCAATAGACTTTTTAAGATCATATTCAATTTTTGTTTGTACTTCAATAACGATGATTTTGATTATTTTTTTAACATTTTCCCACAATTATTTTTATGATTTTCACTATCATCGACTGAATTTACACCTTTTATTAAAATTCACATGTTGCATAAATAACAATTCACATATTATATATATAAAATTCGTTGTAAATAGCAAAATTTTCTAATTTTTGTCTACGATATTTCATTAAAAAAAGCGATGCTTACACAATTACAACAAGATGATAAAACCAAAGTTTCCTAATACATGTATATGTATATATGTAATTTAATTTACAGTGGAGAGAGAATATACATACGCACTTGACAGTAGGTATGTTTTGTGTCTCAAGACTATTATATTTTCATCTACATATTTTTTCTAAAGTTTAGTGAAATAATGTTTTTTATTTTTCTTTTGGTCCGACCATAAATTGCACTATACACCCAAGATTGGTTGGATTCCGAAGTGTATATAATTATATCATACGTATTTTACGAAATTTTTGTGCAACAGTATACAGTTGAAGACATAAAACCTTTGATGTACAGGTAACATCATAAATTCACTTAATAAATTTGTTTAATAATCTCTAGTAACATACGGTAGGTAAGAAATAATCTAAAAGTACAGGCTTTTTGCGATTTCCTCGAGTTGATATTTTACAAAGCTGCTTATATAAGAAACTATATTTTATCAACTGTAACATTTTAACTGCACCTGTAGAGACACTGCTTCACATAAGATCAAATATGCCTATATTTGCGAAATTATCCTTGAAGTGTCTTTGTACCTATTCAGGAACACTTGCTGGATATACTCTAGTAGTTACCATGATCCTTGACCCTCCAGAAGGGTACACCATAAAAACAAACGTGGAAGGGAAATGTGTTTCCTTTACTTGTAAATATGAATACAAATAGTATAGGAACAACAGGGACAAGATGTCCATAACCAGCAGAGCGGCCACGGCGTTATGAGAACCGTGAGGTGCTACCATTGCGTTGGCACGTCTGAACTCGTTCCATACAATGCCCACAGTCACGTTGAGAAGCTCTATCCGGTTAGCAACTATTCTGTCGAAGTTATTATAATTATTATTATAATTACTATAAAATCAAGTAACGTACAGTTTTCGTACGAAATTGATTTGAAATGGTGACTATCTTGGCTACAAAAATCCTACACATTTTGGCGATCGCGCAGTTCCGTCGGGTTGTTAAGGCACACCGAAGTTTGTGGCTGTTGACTATTTTGCCGCTGTTGTTTCCTTGTGGATTATTATCATGCCCGACAAAAAAAGTATTTTTTTTTAAGTTTTTAAACGACTATAACTTGTTTATAATTTGATGGTAATTTATCTAGTTCTGTAACTATTCTATAAATAAAATAAAGTTTGAACCATTGCTCGGGCATGCCGGCTAAAGTGACCACTGGGGTCAATTATTTCTATTACGTAACTTCATCCTAAAGTGATTGAAAAGTCCTATTCTGTGTAGTAAGATAGTTGAGATATATAGCTACTAATGTCGTTTAAAACATCAGCAAACTTTAGTCATAAGTGGCTTGGATTTCCATTTGAATTGGTTTTTAGCCGCGACTAAAAGTCACAGTAAGCTTCTGTTTGAATAAAAAGTAAAGTCGTAGAGTTCCTAACCGTGGCATGTAGAACATTATTTTTAGTACAACTGGCAAATGGTTTTTTACACCTAGGAGTAAAAACGTTTTCCAACAAATAAAGAAAAGAGAAACTGTTACGTTTTCTATAAAGCTAAGTTTGTATGGATAAATGTGAGCCAAAACATCAGTTTCGCAATACTAGGATAATTTTATGTTATTTACCTAGCTATGAAAAAATAAGTAATGTTTGTAGTTATTGCTGGCAGCTTTGTGTTTTCAAACAGCGGTAATATTTTGTTGTAAGTTTTGCTCATACTCAAAAACTTGTCTTGTTTGAGTTTTAAAAATCTTACCTTAAAATTTAGGAATTTTTTTAGGAAGGTTTGGATTTTGAAATTGTGCTAATAACAAATTTGTGAGAAAAACTTGGAGGCATTTGCCTACGACAAAGATCTTTGTTCAGAAATTGTAAAGGGGGATAAAACGTTGATGCATCAGTCTGCACTCACTAACATAACAAGAATTCATGCAATGGGTTCATAAGGGATCTCCGTCACCAAAATAAAGCAAGAACGTAGTCTTCCTCAGAAAAACCGATGACTACGGTGTTTTGGGATGTAGAAGGGATATTGTTAATTGGATATATGTAGACAGATGCTACTATAACAGGGTAAGTTTAAGAAAAATTGAAAACTGCCATTCAACAAAAATTGCCAACGCTAGAGTCTGCAAAGTTCGCCAAGTCTAAAAAGGAATTAACGACTGCGGTTTTATAGAGGTGAGACATCTACCTTACAGTTCGGATTTGGCAACGAGCAATTATTATGTCCCCCCTACATTAATGAAAAGCACTTGAGAGGGTGGCGCGTTTCGTTGGATGAATGCTTGAAAGCGTCGATGGAAGGATTGTTTGAAGACCTACTGAAAGATTTCTTGGGTGGTACAGGATTATTAGAAAAACGTTAGAAGTATGTGACCGTTATTGGAATATGGCTAGTAAAAAAATCTCCCCTCGTAGTAAGTACTTCTGTGGTTCATATTTAAAAAGTGATAACACAATTAACTAGGGCGCACCTTAAGCTTGTTTCCATTTTATTGCTGATTAACTTCTTAATCTCTAAGAATGTACTAGCTTTGTTTAAATTAAAATTATTACACCTAAGCTATTGGCTTTATCCTTATCAAAGTGAAGTGCTACATTTCCAATGAATAGTTAGTGAGAAATGTGTTCTTGTTTGCCGGTTAAAGCTTTCTGACTTTAGAAGAATTTCTTTCCTTTCGAGCAGAGAACACAAATAGGATGATTTCTTATTCTTGTAACATTTCTTTTAAATTATCAAAACGTATAAAGTATAAATATTTAAAACTGCGAGCTACGACCTCGTTCCCTTTTCTTCTACTGAAATTTATCGAACGTGACGGACCCGGTCCGTTCCATTGAAAACTTCAGCCGGATCTTCACTTAATGAAACGGGTAGGAACGAAAATTACATTACGAACGGCCACGTCACAGTGGCGGGCGCAATTTCAAGTTCACCGGAGCGCGTCCGGCATTACTACGGAGTCTTCTCCCGCTGGAGAAGTACGAAAACACCTTTTACCGCTGTGCATTCTTCGTAAGCGAGAGAAAGAGAAAAACGATAGGCGAAGTAATGGAGAGGAGTCGTTCTTTATCGGGCTCTTAATTGTTTTGTGTGATTTTGTTTCCAATTACAGGGCGGTTAATCGAGTTAATCTCTTATTTTGGTTCTACCATGCCTTGAATTTTAAGGAGATATTAGTTGTTTGGGGTAATAGGGTAATAATAATGATTTAAAGCGATTATTTTAACGCTATTGCCTTTTCCAAGAGAAACTGTTAAATTTGAAGGTGGTATCAGGCGTCATCCGTGGAAAATTACAAGTTATTATATTGTGTTTTAAAATCAAAAAATTCAACAAAAATGAGTATATTGTAGCACTTCTGTTACATGTTTTGTAACAATAATTCCGATTTGCTTTCATTCTATCACAATCCAAAAGTGTATGTCTTCAACTAAATACATTTGCATTACATCTTCTTTATATTCGTTATGATACGCATTTACCAATGCGTTATCGCATACAAGCTATCTCAAAGCTATTAAAAACACAAAAGAACATTCTCATTCCAAACTTCTACATGTTCCCTTACAAGTAAAAATCTTGGATTTTATCCTTTTCTTTGTATTTTTTGCATTCATAGTACTTATTCCATTATTTTAAGTATTTATTTCTAGGGTATCTTAGAAAGAATTTAAATTAGATTAAGATTAACGGCCCCCGTTATATAATCCTCTCTTAATAGTGGAACTAACGTTGTTGATCGTCTGGAACAATAACAAAGATGAGATCATTAGGATTTTAAACTTAAATTCTAGATTTAAATAAATGTGAGGACACTTTATTAACTTAAAAAGTATGTATTATTAATTCGTATTTTACATTGGAAGGTATGCAATTCGAAAACTTCTAGTAAGGCATTTCCTTTTACCGAAAGGAGCTAATTTCAGATAGCCGCGTTTCCAAAAAGTAGAAATTTTCTGGATTGAAAACCTTTCAATTAATTGTTATTATCATTTACTATTTATGTAGCAGTATACAGAATGTCCGGTAAATACATTATAAAAAATTTGAAATAAAAATGTCTATTCGCCTTTATTTACAGTTAGAGACAAAAGTATTCATACATTCCACAATATTGGCATAATTTCGGAGAAGTGCTCAGCAAAATATAATTTTTTTATACTTAAAGATAGGTTAAAAACATGTCAGATACTATATATTGTAATTTCCAAAATAACCAACCTTTCACAAAACAAACAAGATGTCTGAACATCTGTCAGTTCATATAGGTATACGTAAACTAAATAAGAACTATGAACTAGAAATGTTCAAGTTAAAAGCATTTTGTTTTAAATTTCTCTTTAAAATTTTAAGTACTCGTGTTTACTCATTGTTCTTTCAATAAATACTAAACTTGTTGTAACTCAAAATGCAAGTTATGTATCCACTTACTAAAAGGTTTCCTCCATAATTTTCTACCGTGAGTTTCAAATTTTCTTGTCTCAACGCGGCTCCTTCATTTCGCACTTTTGTCAGAATCCCATAGATTAAATTTTGGTTTTATTTTAAAAAAATATTGTTTTTCTAAAAATACGCTGGTTTATTTATGAACGTTCGCCCAAATTCTAGTCTCTTCTCTCTATTTACGTTTATACGGCTGAAACTTCCCTGCAATAATCGAGACGTTCCCGATTTCGTATTATATGAATACCTTTTTCCTTTAAAATTTTGTTTACGTTTTAGAATCGGGTATTTTTGCATAACCTGCAGAGATTTTAAACATATATTTTTTATTACCAATTTAATTTACTATGTATTAACTAAATAGTAATATTATCAAATTATTTTTCACAAAAACTATTTCAGTGTTCAGGCAACAATGCTCTATGTATGAATACCTTTTTCCCCAACGACATAAGTACTTATGTATATTTTAAATATTTAAGTTTAAGTTAAGAATCATAAAATCTTAATCGAATCCATTTTATTGTTTTTTGACAACAAATAGAGAAAGGTTTAGTATTTTAAGCCGTAGTCTCACATATAGACCAACATGTATCGACGGCACTGCATCGATAGCCGTTCATCGCTTGCCATCGATTAGCATTCATCAGTTTATAATTTTGAACATGTTCGCTGTGCGTGCGCGCTATCCCATTACATGCTAATTTTGTTTGACATTTGTGTAGCGTTTTGTTTTATTTTAGCGTTATAACCATTGAAAAAAAGGCGCTTTGAGTACGATCTTCTGTGTAGATATATCTGAGGGTTCGGGGTACCATTAGCAAGCCTAATCTTCTGCCAGTTCACGAATAGAGACGAACGAGAAGCGATGCTTTCCCCTTCTCGGTAAAACCTAGATTTTGTACGCATCTCTGGTTTGTCATAATTTTGGTTGGTTCTCTGTCAACCCGGTTGGCTCTTTGCCAATATATTGTACGCTTTTCATTTACGGGCGTTACAAAATTCAAATTGACTGAATTAGCCGGCTATTCAAAATGCAAAAGCACAGTACGTTATAAAACAACCAAAAAACATAGTCAACGGTCACCCAATCCATGCCACCAAAACATCAAAGGAGGCACCTAAAATGTCGCTTCTCGTTAGTCTCTGTTCTCTGATTGTACCACAACCTTAGTTGATACGGTTATCGATGGCGCTCGATTGCTACTTATCATGTGAGACCGCGGCTAATTCGAGAATTAGACCATTATTTAGATTGAGCTCTTTTACCGAACACCTCTGTATCATGCATGAGTTTTATTTTTAACACATTAAAACTAATTACTTATTTTCAATGGATATGATTTTTTTCTTAATTGGATAATTATAGGTATCATAAATTTACGTTTGTTAAATAAAGTAGGGAGTTTAGTGAAGTATTGATAGAATTGTGAAAAAGGATAGCAAACTTTAATCTATAGAAAACTACCTGGTAGTTAATATTAAATGAAAAAATCTATTTCGCAAGAAATACAATAATGATTATATTTATACTGTTGTAGGGTAAAATTGTAAAATGTTCATTCAGAAATAAAGTATCCATTGGAACAAAGGCAAAAATGTTATCACGTTCAAGCACATACAGCTTATTTCCAGCAAATATTGATTTATTTTTATGAAAAATTCGTTGGTATCACTTTCAATTTGTAAATATTGCCCCTCTTTTAAGATTTGTAACATGGTAGTTATAAATTTTATGACAACAAGCGCTATAATGCATTAAAAGAGAAACCGAGAGAAATCCGTGTTTCTTTACTTTCCTACGAAAGCTGCCAAAATATATTGATAACGTCCGCAGACATTCATGTGTGCATATATATGTACATCTACGGTAAATTGGGTCTGCTGTCGGCACCAAGAAATTTTCTATCCCACCTGGGGGAATTTTTGGTTGAATTTAAAATCTAAAAATCAAAGATATATTATGTGTAAACACTGATCTTGTCATATGATAAATGCAGTCTCTTTATTGGGGAGCTAATGTTTAATGTGCTCTTTATCTACATGTACTGGTTGTTTCTTAATTGCTTCTTTTATATGCTGATGTTCGTTGATAATGAATCTTGTTTGCAAATTACTCTTACTTTTTGATTTGGTCGATAATTCTGTTTCTGCAATAGATATCTCTTACCGCTTTTCCACTTGTATATGTAGTTTCTCTGTCCTCATTATTGTTCATAACTCAGTTCGATTCCACGCACTAGGACGTACAATATTGTTAAGTATTGTATACATTACCGATATGTTTAGAACTATATATGTACGTACTTCTCTCTTTATTATGCTGTTGACTTCTCCAATTACCGCATGATTTAAGGCTTGATAACTTTTTTGTTAGTAGTTTCATATACAGGCTGCCCCAACCTTCTCGAATTATAAAATTGTGTCTGTTATATGATTGGTACTAGGTGAATATTGTTTGATAACATAATAAATACCATAAGAGTGTGTATAGAGTGATCAGTAAGCAGCGCACCAGGCACCAACTTTGTTATTTTAAATGGAACATCCATATTATTGCGGTTCCAGTTTCCCAGCATAATACAAGTTTGTCTATTTTTAACAGAGTTTGAGATATATGCAATTTTGTCCTCAATCGGCTAATGTACATATATATGTATAAAAATATAGAGATCCAGGGCGTGGCTTCCTACTAGACGTATCTTCAGGCGGCAGATAGAAGGGTGCCCAACTGTGGATTGGCTGGATAAAGGTCTCCCACATGTGTTGGCTCAGGCTTCAGTGGCACGTTACCCGCAATATGATAAGCGAGCGTGTGTCTGGCTTCTGAGTGGCTTCTCTTCCACAACATGGATATGCACAGGGTTTAATCGCGCTGGTTGAGGACTGCTTTTGGACAAGCTCAGCCGTTCATGCACTCCTATCAGGGGAGCGCGCGGGGTCTCGGCCTAATCGGCTTAGTCAAGAAGAGACAATTTCATCAAAAACCTAAATCCTAAAGTAGGCGACCAGGCTGGAGGGATGTGTGGATGAGTAGAAGCTCAGTTTCGACTGGCTCGTTCCTTGAGGCATTAGACACACTCCACTGTATAAATGCCCCGATGTGCGCGACAGAGCTGCGTATGCTTGAACTTTCCAGGTCCAGTACTAGCGGGACCAATATGGAAGCAGAGGTAAAAGGCACACAAAACATCTAGCCAAATTCATCGCCAGGAAATAAATGGGTTGCGCGCAGAATGCTTGGGGATCGCGGAACCTGCATCAATGAGTACGCCAGAAGGCAAGAAAAGGCAGGTAAAAGATCAAAGGCCACCTAGAAGATAACTTTTGCTTACTAGGCCCTGGTAGTAGCGTTAATTGAGAAGAAATGAACAAGATTAAAAACTGGGTCCTCGATGGAATTGGTAGATGCGCAAAGAATGACGATTACCGAATACCCTTTACAGAGTGTCGTCATAAGTAAGGGTCCCTATGTATCACTTGCACTGACCGGGACTCACTGGACTGACTGGCTGTGCTGGTGTGGGAAGGTTAACCATGGGAGAGGACGATGCTTTAATTTGGTGAAGTAAAGGACCTTCCAAACTCTGTACATGCTATGCAACCGAAAAAGTCCTTTAGTAGCATAGATAGAGGCAGAACCAAGACTTTCCATGGAACTCCCAGGCCCAAGGTAGGCCCACTGTAATGTCGAAGGACATGCTAAGCTTATTGGGATGGCTAAACAAGAAAATCCTTGCAAATAGGTATAGAGAAAGGCATAGCGAATCGATGCAGAATTAAATTCTGTATCCGACCTATCTAATAATATGCAGGGTGTCACATTTGAAAAACCGAATTTTTTCAACTTTGAAGATGACATAATTGGTTATCAAATTTTGAACACTCTGTATGCGATAAATTAATTGTCAATGTGGATTTCGAATGTACCATTCTTGTGCTTCCGCTTACCGCAGATGCGCTTACCACCAGTAAAAGGCGCAGTATTAAAAATAAGGCTACATATTTCTAAATTTCAAAAAAATCAAAGAGAATCTTGGACTAACCCTGGAGTCCAAAAATTCAGAATTTTTTCTAACCACGGAAACTTCTAACGAACTGCTATCGTGAGAAACTCTGTATTCAGGTCTGGCAGAATTTCCATGAGGCTCGTGTATATGCCGTTTGGATGAATCAGGGCCGGCGAGTTCATTGCATGATGTCTAATCTCAACTAACATTCTTTCATCTTTTCATGATATCCTTTTCTTTTTCAAATTACAAAGCTGAGTGCTCTACAATATTTTTAAAGCAATTGCTTGCTTCTGTATTGCAACAGATAGATGGATTGATTCGAGTTTCTAATTAAATATCGTTGTCAGATTGGTGATGGCAGCTTTGAATAGCGAGAAAATTGGCAATCATTGTGTTTTTATAATTTTAACTTATATTGACAGTTACTTCATCCTCTAGATGTAAAGGGTGTTATGAGACGTGTGCTAGACCTACCAAAAAGCTGTCACCATCGGTTGGCCCGTCTTAAGCAGTCGATTCGTGACGCGTGAGGAGTAAGCTTTGTTAATTTTATGGTTATGAAGTGAAATATTAATCAGGTTCACTAAATCTTTTTGTGAAACTGCTTTTTTCAGTTTATTCTTTTTTACTTTGCTCTTCCTCCTAGTCTTTGTCGGTTCCTCTCTTAACACTAATTTATCGTTCCTGTAAAGGTTATTTTTTATTTTATATTCCTACAAAATGTTTAAAGTTTTCATTGTAAAGTAAGAAATGCTTTCAAAATCTAAGAAAAGGACAACATTAGGCGTTACTGCAGTTTTTTTTTATTCCCGAATTTCATTTTCTATTTTATCCACAAAGCAAAATATTTTGTATTAAAATCTCGCACAATTTCCTGTGCGATGTAGATAAAATAAATTAGGAATATCGTAGAATATTTTTCATAAAAATAAATCAGTGTTATTGTTTCATCAGATTATCTTTATGCAATACAGTGAAACAATTTTATTTTTCTAATAGAAAACATCGAAATAAATCTTCTAAAATAAAATTCATCGAATTTGATACATTCCTCGTTTTATTAAATTGGACTAACCTCAATCTGTAAAGACGGTCATGACAGATATTCAAATCTTTCTAAAATTGAACCTCCGTTTGCCCTGCAAATAATTTTTCGTGGTGAACTTGGTTTTTCAAAATAGTTCCATTGCAATGGAAGTGCGTCAACTACACAATACCTAGAAACATATAGACGTACATTTGCCAGGTAATGTTCTGGGTTTTGGGATGCAACAAGCACATCATTACTTTATTCAAAAATGAAACCTTTTTGTTTTAATGTTCTTAGATTATATATACATATGTATATTTTTTAGTTCATCAACTGGACTTTAAAGCGCTCGGTTTGAATTGTATGTAAATTAAAATCAAAATATCTAAAAATAGTATTGGGGGCCCCTTTAACAGAAGATACATAGTCAAAAAGTTAGAATTATGGATGTTAACATTTCTACGTTATTGACATGGGAAGCATAAAGGTGAAGAGGGATAAAGTAATTGTTTACTAATGATATATCTATTGAAAAATAAGCGAACAAAGTATATTAGTTTTGTTGCTGGTACAAAAGGGAAATATATCATAAATTATATTTTCTGAACGACAAACCTATGTGTATATGTAAGTCAAATTTGTCCCTAAAGCCTAGTATCGTAGTAAGTATAGTAGTTCACGATATCAAAATAACATAACTTTGGTAAGGCTGCTACCTACAAGTGCTTTTGTAACCATATGAAGTAAAGTGTAATTTACATTTACAAACTTAGCGAAAGATTAAAGTAAAATACAAAATTCCTCTTTACTTCTTACAGCCGTTGAAAAACGTTGGTCGCTGACCACTTTCCCCGACCACTTTTACAGTTTTAGGAAAAGGACCTACCGTGACCAATTTGTGTGGTTTCGTTCAATTTACTTCAGAGATTCGAGACGCACAGGGACATGTCGACGTCATCTACACGGATATGTCTAAAGCCTTCGACTGTGTAGATTATGGAATTCTCCTAGATAAGCTACAGTCCTTTGGATTCAGCGGATCATTCAACATTTTCACTCATGTTTCAGAGGGCGTACTTATTTCGTCTCTTACAATGGGTTTTCTTCTTATGAGCGTGCCATACTCTCCGGGGTTCTTCGAGGTTCTAATTTGGGTTCCTTATTGTTCCTTCTATTTATGAAGTTTCTATGATTGTCGCTGATGTAAAGTTATTCCTGCCTATATGGATGATAATTTAATACTTCAAGAGAATTTGATAGGGATATACTCTTAGTGTGAGAGGCGTCGGCTAAATTTAAACATCTTGAAATGTAAATCAATCATTTATTCGAGAAAGAAAGCATCGATTAAACACTCCTATGATGTTGGCGGGAGGGCTTTGGACTGTGCTACAAGCATTAGGGAATTGGGTGCCTTTTTGATACTGAAATGAACTTTCCTCAGTTACGTTGATTCAGTCGTGTCTGCTGCTACGAAAAACTTATGCTTGTTTTGCATAACTGTAAACAGTTTAATAATATGCATACATTACGCATACTGTATTACTTGTTGGTTCGATTAAGTTTGGAGCACGCCTCACTACTGTGGAATGTTTATTATGAAATCCATCATAAAATCATTGAGAGTGTATAGAGGCGGTTTCCAAAGTATTTGTGGCTCCAAACTCGCAATTATTGTCCGATGAGGGGATTTCTCTATCTTTTTTGGAGACATTTAAGCAAAGGCATGTTTAACCTTTTTTCACAAACTAATTTATAATGGTATTGGTTCCGCCTTCTTGTTGAATAAATTTTTGGTCTACAGTTATTGTGTTTGTATCATATTACCCTGTAAGTGGTCACGTACAGGATAATATATATTATTTATTGTATTATATATACAAGAATGTTTATTTACTGTAGTATTAGTTTCGACAATATCCCATCATCACCAGAAAAGTCGATAAATAAAACCACTCCTACACGTCATGCAGTAAATTCTTAAAATTGAAATGTAAAATGAAGAAATTACGTTGATAAACAATTGTGAAGTTTGAAACAATTCAAATGGTAACATTGATTAATAGTAGTGGTAGTAGCTCCGTTTCGCTCCTATAAGACTGTTAGCTATCTTAGCGGATATTTCTATGAGTATGTTGAAGGTTAGGTCGTCAGTCTAACGCCCTTTGATTAACTTTATTTTTATTAGTCTGTATATCCTTAAGTTGAGTTGATTTGGTCTAGGGTTGTTCGTGTTTTCCATTTGTGTTTTGCAATTTGTGTTATTTCAGTGCAACTTTTATTACTTTTCTGTTTCATTGGCGGCCATTTTCTTCCATGTGTTTGATGGTTGTTCTCTTCTCCTATTTCTTTGTACGCTACCGTCTAAGCTCTGCTTCGTAATATCCGTATCTTCTTTCTGCAAAGTGTGCTCGATCCACCTTCATTTTCTCTTTCTTATTATTGTTTTCGCTGTTTCACGGTTTTTGGTTCGCGAGTTGTTTTCGTTTGATATTGTGTTAGATCAATGTTGTTGGTTGATAGAGTGAAATGCATTTTTAAAGTCGATGCACAGAAGGTGAATAACTGGCATGCAGTATTATACGAGTCAGAATTTTACTAATGTTGCTCAGAATTCTTACTACTGTCCAATTTTCACAGTGTGACCTATGTAAGAATTGTTACTCCTTCTATTTTCGTGGTATTTTCTTTTCGTGCCACATTTTCTTTATTAAGCATGTGCTGGTGTGTGTGTTAATTTCTGGTGTTGTTTTTATTAATTCGTTTTGTAAGCCATCCATTCCTGTCGCTTAGTTATCCTTCGACTTTTTAACAGCATTTAGTACTTCTTCATAGCTGGGTTAATTTATGGTATTTTCTATCTCTTCTTTTCCTGTTTCCTTCAGTATTTTGATTATCATTTAATAATTGGGCGTTCTGTCATGAGTTCCTACTATCTCTTAAGAACCCGTTTGTCATTGGTTAGTGTTTCGCCTTTTTGTTTTTTATGTGCTTTGCGTGATTTGTTTTCCTATCTGTTACCTTTTTTGTTGTTTTATATAGGGTTCTCACGTCACGTTTTGCCGCTGTAAAGTTGATTAGTAATGAAATGTTGAAATGAGTTGTAAATGATGAATATAGAAATGGCAACAGGGTGATTAAATTTGGAGTTTAAATTTTAGTTTTAATTATCGATTACTCTAGCTGATGGTGGTTTGGTAGGGTTTGGTAAGGAGTAGTTATAGAGTTATATACATAAAGAGGTACCAGATGAAATTTGTTCAACGCAACACATGGTCGAATCCGGTACGCTTAAATATATTGATATTAAATTATTTCTTTTGTTGGCAATATCGTGCTCGAATAATTCGTAAACATGTACTACTTACGTCAAACAAATAATATTTAGTTCATATTTAATATATGTTAAACATCATTCGTATCGTCAAAATCGTCAAAACTTTCGGTGACGTTCACGCGAGTTACACCATGGTCTACAAATGAATTTAAAAATTATGTTCTTAATTTCGGCAATTTCTGCGTTTGATGGACATTATTATTTATTTTATGCAAAGCAATTATTTTGCGAACAGATTATATAAAAAAAATATTGTTATTACATGAACGAATGCTCAACGCCCTCGCCTATTGTAGCTTCGTAGAAACCGAACCTATACAATAGGTATTTATACTTACTAACGTTATCGTTTAATTCCAAATTTGGAATAAAAAGTCGTCGGGTGCGGCGATATCTGTGTTGCAGTGTCGTCGATCGCGCGCCTCGATCTTACTCCATATTTTCCACAAATCCCTCCTCGTTTGCTTGATTTCGAGCGCTTTTCTATCTCTCTCATTCTCTTGGACGATCGATTTATAATAGAGGATGGAAAAGCACTTACGTAAAGGTGTTGATCAGCTATTATTAATGTACCGTATAATAGAATTATTAAAGCCCCACATTCTGAATTCTTGGAGATTAGGTTCCAATGGGTTACTGATAAATTATTTCATCTACATATTCGTGTTTGTTATGTTAATATAAGATATAGGGACGTTACTTGTAAGAAACTTCTACGAGAAAACTGAGCTTGTTTCTTTGCTTGGAAAGTTTAGGAGAATACGGCTATCTTAAGCTTTACTGGTAATGTTGAGGCATCCTGTATAGATTAAGTATTTTACGATAGAGAAATACGATTTGTTTCCTAATAAATAACTTTTGTGTTCGCTATTGAATTCGGATAAACAATTTGGTAATGATTGGAAGTTCAAGCTGAAGGAAGATTTAGCCTCAAATTAATATTTTATGATTTTTCCAGCTTTCAACTGGTCATCTGCTTAACGTGGTATTAAATTTCAAACAAAAATGTGAGTAAAATGGCATAAACGTTGGTGAATTTGAGATTGCAGATTACTTTAATGTTATTTGAATTTTCATGGTCTCAAATAATTGTTTCTCATAGCCCTTAGAAATATGAAAGTATCTCATTGACACAAGCTGCCGTTAATTAAGAACTAATGAATACTCTTGCGGTTACAAATTGGATGTTTAAAGTTTATTTTCGAATCTCCCGAGCCTCGTATATATAATGACTACATTCTAGCAAACAAAATGAACCTCCTACCACTTAAAGTTTAAGTGCATATTTCATATTCTGCGTTCATTACTAAAATTACGACATTACCTCGCGTTTTAATTATTTATTTATGGAACATGCGCGGAAATGCTTGAAAAACGAAAAATGGGTAAGCACGTAAGCAAAACGCATTTTTACACGGGAAATCCCATTTCCCAGTGCTCAGCTCTAGGGTTGTTTATTGCTGTAGTTGTACGCGGGCAGTAAATAAGTTATTTATTCGCGCAAGTAATGAAAAAAGTAACAAAACTGAGCGCTTTAAAATGCCAGTTGGTGGTTTTTATTATGCTAGCGCTTAGGCACTGGTATGAGAGGAATAGAATTATTCTGTATGGGTATTGCTTCTTTGTTAGTGAAGTGATTTTGACGTAACGTGTCCAGTTCTCATCCTCAGAAAAGCAAACAAAATAGCGAAAGGATGTAATGATAAATGATTATTTCTTTTTATTGAATGAGAAATTAATTGGTATGGGCCAAATTAGTTTCCAATCATTTTGTTTCATTTAATTCAAATAGTGCCCAGACATTTTTGTGAGTAATTTAAATTGTTTCAGACACTATCCTCTCAATAACGGTAAAAAAGTGGTATGGACAGTTTCGCAGAATCTCTTACATAGATAGAGATTGTTAATAGTGCTATAAATAAGTTTCATTTCAGTTTAACTATGGAGGGATCAGCTTTTTTACAAGTTCTTTGATAAAAGTTTCTTATACAAATGACATGGAAATTGTAACATCAACAAGGGGCGTGAATTTTCTGACCAGATTAATATTTCAGAGGTAGTAAGAAATGGAGTAAAAGGAACAAAAGATCAACATGATTTAATTTAATTTTATTATTAGCGTGTTGGTCGCCCCTTATCAGTTTCATATTCCCCCATTCGTGATTCCACTAGGTCGTTCTCTTAGGGTGTTTTAATCGTAATACAAGACGTAAACGTTGTTTCTTTACCAAACGCTACCGTAGTTGGGACTTTCATAACACTCAACTAATGTCCAGCTAGTACATACATACAGCCTTGGTCCGAGGCACCCCAGAAAAATTCCTTAAGATCTTAGAAATAAACAAATTTCCAGGTATACGGATGGGCATGGTGCCCCAAGCAACTTGCAGTTCATGCCACAGCGCATCCCGTGTTTGTAAAGGATTCGCTAAGTTCCTCAGTTTTTTCCCATAATGTCCCATGCGCGTTCGATTGGCGAGAGGTCGGGAGATCTGGGTGCCTATGGTAAGATATTAACATTGTTCTCTTTGAACTGTTTTCGTTACGTGAGGACAGACACTACCCTACTGGAATGGATACAGAAGAATATGAGGTTCCACCTTATCAATGTAACACTCGGTATTCATGATAGTGACGAACGCCGATCACACCTCATACCATAACTGCCATTGCTCGCTGTAATAGCCATTCCACAGGGAATTGAAAATCCCATATCTTCGTTTGATTCCCATGTGGTCATATACAAAATCAGGATTCATCACTAAAGACTACGCTATTCCACTCAATGCTCCAGTGCATTCGGAACCTACCCCACTCCTAACGTTGCTGTCGGTATTAAGTGGTTAGCACAAGATGTGGTGGATACGATTGCAAGCTGAAAGCCCTAATTTAGCGATAAACGGTTTGACGGGTTACAGGACGACTTTCATACGTAACCATAAATCAACTGAGCGGGTGTTGGAGAATTGGTTTCTTAGTTAATGCCATTAAATAAAGGTGGCGGTCTTGCATGTCCTTAGTTTTTCTTCGGCCCCCTCGTTCTTTTTCAGCGGTTAACAACGCATGATGGCGGATTGGTTCCGGCAAAAGCGATTTGCAATTTCCCTGAATGACAAACCACCTTTACGCAACAACGATTCAATCTCTGTCGAATTCGCTCAATTGGCTGTGATTTCCACGTTATACAAAAGCATGACAAGGGAAAACGGTGAAAATTTAATCAAAACTCGCAAGAAAAGTGTCAGATAGGCCATGACTACTTGACTCATTACAGCAAAATTATAATCAATTGTTACCTTTGAATAGCTATACGTTTCTATTAAGTTTGGTCAAGAAATTCGCACCCCTTCTTGGCGTTCAATAGGGTTCAAAATTTCTATGTCATGTAGCATATAGAAGCCCAAACGGTTTTGACCAAATAGAGCAACTAATAATTTGAAATAGAGAGATACTCTCTATATAGTTTTAGTTTGTAATTCAACGCATCGCGCTTACGCTTACGTTCTCATCTCCGATGACGGTATGAAAAAAGCTATCGAAAAAATCTGGTGGGGAGACGGCTTAATTAAATTCTGCAAAAATAACCTCGAAAAATATGTTTTCGTTTGACGCAGATTTACGTTATAATGTGATAGATGGTATAAAAAACATTTTCAGCAAACCTTCTGATAGAAAACGCAATAACCGAGCAAAGTAATAACAATTTTGACAAACTTTAACGATGCACGTGTATTTTTAAAACAATTCCTATCTGCGTAGTTTCTGTTTAACATTTTCTCCGGTAAAAGAACTGAACAAATTACACGTTACGTACTACGATGTATCCATTTATTCTACGAAAACTTACTCAGGTGTGCCTCGCTGAAATGTGGCCGGCAATTGTTTCGCTTGGGCGGCCCTTGCTCTCGCTAGCAGGCTCATCACCGTTCTCTTGGTGGGAGTCATCGAGGTTCTCGGGCCGCCTGCCAACAGCGGCCTCTTGCGGCCGGCGTTCAACGTACCGACGTTCGCCCCTACCACCACTGTAGCATTGTTTGCGCCGGGGGAGAGCTGGCTCCCGACTGCGCTGTTGGTGCCACTGCTGTTGTTGCTGTTGCTGCTGTTATTGTTGATGCTGGGAGTTGTGCAGCTGATGATGCCCACCGAATTGGTATTGGGATGATGGGGCGGTAGGGACGTCACGGGCACAGTTATTGTTGAAGTCTGCGTCTCCGGAATGCCGACGGAAAGCGCCGAAACAACTGCAACAAGCCAGAGAATTTTGTTTGCTTTAGACAGTCTGTACTGGGGATTAAGCAGTAGATTTCTATCTGGAAAACCAGAATTAATAACATAAACAAAGGTACGTAAGGTGTAGAGGGCAATGTAATGAGGATTTTTGCTGGAGGTTAGATATAAGGTAAATGTAAATTTTTATTAGTATTGCTAGTGACGTCGTTTTTATTGTATTTACTTTTTCCCTTATGTGGCCGGCAGTGGTTTTGAAATGTTAATTATGACTATAAGAACGTTTGAAAAAATTTATGTTTCCACTTCATACACGTCACTATGGTGTAAAAGATTATATTTTTTGCCAAAATTCATTGTTAAGTTTTGTTTACGCAGCATACTTGATAACGAAGTAGGCGGAATGTACTATTATGACACGTTATTAATTTGTTGTTTCAAACTCGACCAGTACGAATCTTGTGTCGGGATGTGCTGTTCTGCAAAAAATAATCATTGAAAGTAATGCAATTGTGAATATTAATGTGAAAGGTAAGTTTCTGGAATTTTTTAGATATAATTATCTCTAAATAGAATAATTCAATTCAAGTTTTTAAAAAGATGTTAGCATTTACTTTACTTGCTATTTATAGCTTGATCTTTTAGCTACCAGTTCTTTATAAATTTATCTGCGTCTAGCTGCGTTTTACAGAATAATGTACTTTTTTTCGGTACATACCACATTAAAATTGAATTAGAAAAAGTATTAGCGCTATATAACTATATTTTAAACGTTATACAGGAAAAAGAAAAAGATTCGTGTCAATGACAAATAAAAGAAAAGCTAAGTCTATTTTGCACAAATTTAGCATCACGATGGCAGACAGCTTAGCGAAGAATTAATGAAATATGCAGCCTGGTTGAAGCCTGAAACAAAAGTTAAACGATTTGTAACTCATTCCACCACCATTACAACTCTACAACCATCCACATCTGGGAAGTCACGACTTTTATACCAAGAAAAATCATTACGGCTAAAAAGAAGAGACGCTGTTGAATTGGTAAAAGAAAAAGATTCCGTACCCATCCTACAAGCAGCAAGTATGTACGACATTGTACGAAGAATTGGTCAGAAAGATTTAGCAATACTTAAAAAAGTAACCAAAAGTTCAACGCGGCGAACCAAAAATACTTTTCTCACTACCACTCAGGGAGCACCTGTGGACGCGCCAAATCCTTTTATTTAAAGCATTAGCTTACAATCTCGGTTAAAACGGAAAAATAAGCTAAAGCTCCCTTTAGAAGTTATCTCTTTATAATCATCGCCTGCATTTTATAACTATTGCTTGCGATTCTTCTGAGAGCAAGAAGACCTAACAGATTCAACAGAATAGAGGCTTATTAATGGATAGAACATTATTACTTTATTATACGTACATATATGTCCAGTACATTTGCGCGCGTAGACTTACCTAAACCGCTAAAAATCGATACAGGGAAGCTTAATATGCACTGATGCAGAATGCAATTCTCCCTTCTGATCATAATATGCAGGCATTTCATTTAATAACTTCGAGAAAAATTATGTTGGAATTGGTAAGGTCAATAATTTTCTGCTCATCCTTCCTTATATCGAGTGACAAAAACAATTTATTGACATCGTCACCCAATCTCAACCAATCCAAACAACAAATTTTATTGTTAAATTTGAAAACGTATAGACGTAAGAATACCTTCCTTGGGGTGTGACTTTTCACATTTTTAACAGCAACTCGAAAGCCAACAGCCTGTTTTTTTAATCTGGAAATAAATGGAATGTAGCTAAGAATCTTCAACAGTGTAAAAATGTACATGAAGTTGTGAATTTTTCTGTCACTGTTACGTACGTTGATAATGTTAAGAGACGGCGAGGTACCACCCAGCTGTAACATAGGCAAAATGTAACAATAGAATGTAATAAAAGTACATGAAAGTGAAGTAGTTGTATTACTCTCTGGAATTATCAACCTCGAAATACAACAAATCTTTTTTATAAAACATCCAGTATATTGGAATGTATTATCTATAAACATTAATATTATATTACATCACCAATATAAATCGTTATCTAGTATACAGCTCTAGTAATAAAAGGCGGACGTACTATTGTCACACCCTTATGTGCGACGTACTATTGCTGCACCTTTATTTTTAAGCAACCTTGTATTTTCGGAAAAAAGTATCATCACTACTTGTAAGCACATGTGAAGTTATTCGGTGCCTTATCCAAAGTTAAAAATATGGGTATGACAAATAATTATTAGAAAACAGTGGTGTTTGGAACCAAATATATTTCTTCACCATACGATAATTACCGACTAGAGGTTTAAAAAATGTAGTAGTGTGTATTAAATGCAGTTTTGTAGATAACTTCCGGCACTACTCGATACAGTGATGTCGGGGTCCAACAAAAATTTGATACATCACAATAGAAAGCTGGTGCATTTGGAAATTATGAAATAACATTTAACCCGGTCCTTATTCTCCACAACGATGAGAGAAAGTGTTAACGTACCTCCTGGGAGGAAGTTAGAAAGTTTTTTAACAAATACAAAATTAGCTTGATTTGTTTCAGCGTTTTTTAAAATAATTCACTCTGTGCACATTTGACATGGTGGTTCTATTGTTCCACGCATGGTAGCTCCTTTGTTGTAAGAAACTTGCATCTTCTTAATTTATTTCTGTTTTTGTGCTCTAAGTGGTGATTGTAATTTGCGTGCTCATTTTGCCAACCTACATTACATTATAATTGAAGAAATATTACAATATACAGTTATATTCAAGTATGGTAAAAAATAAAACTCTTGAGTATGGCGGTCTGTTACTTCAATTAGGGCTATAAATAAGCTACAATGGAAGAAAGTTCTGCGCGCAATAAAAGTTAGGAAAAGCATCTCTATAATTACACTCTTAAAACTATTATGACTCCAAAAGAAATAACTCTTAACTTGGGAAGGAACCATTAACAAGAAAACGATTCTCAAAATTACACCATATATCACCCGATCACTCGTAAAATCTTTTATATTCCACTTCTACTCACTTTATTATCGTTTTGTGTTTAACGTTAACGATTTTTTATATCCATAATTAAAATGTCCTACAATTTTTCTAATCGATTCGCATGTCAAATGCGATTTCGATATAAAAAAACTGAATAAAGTACATATTAATATGGGCGATGTACGATCTGTCGCATGAATATCAAGTTATATGATATGTATTTATTAATTTACGATAGTTACCATCAATATACTGAATTCTGAATAATGATCGTTTCACTCAGCCTTTACATTCTATCAGGTTATAGGCCTAGATAGTGCGTAAAGTACTTAATTTTCGACGTTTGTTCATAATCTGCGTGTGTAAAAAAATTGCTTCGTATCGATACATTAAAAAGGGAAAATTACGAGACGTGGAAAATTCAAATGCAGGCGTTACTAATAAAAAGGGTTAAATGATTATACATTTATCGCCGTTTACATAAACGGCAATTGTAAGAAACCGGAATTCATTGTTGGAGATGTGACAATGGAAGAGCAGTTGAAACGGTGGATTCAGAATAATGACACGGCTGAAGCTGTAATATTATTAATAAGCACTGCACTACTTCGCATGATGTTTAAAGTTTGTGCTTAGAGTGGAAACAATTTATCAAACGAAGGGATTAGCTAGAAAAGCTACTTTTAAAACAGTGAACGTTACATCGCATAGATGAAAATAGCGACGCAGTCGTGTTAATAAGTTTTTGAATACTATTGACAAACTGGCTGAAATGGAAGTCAAAATAAACCACCGAGCGTGCCGTTGATTCTCGTGATGAATTGCCTACACTGGATGCCTTGCAAGCAAAGATACTCGAGGAAAGTCATGCGTAGAAAAAGAAATCATACGAAATCATTGAAGATGCCATGTTAGTTAACAAATATGGAAACAAGGCGCCGTTCGGAAATAAAACAAAACTCTAAAAGTAATTTTGGTACAAGTGGAGATGGAAACACGAAGTTAGAAATCAAGTTTAGATGTTACAGTTGTTGCGAAATAGGTCAGAAGCTTATGGATTGCAACAACAAGAAGACCACGGATTGTGCAATTGCAAAATATGCATAAGATATATTTTGACGCTTATCGGATGTTAGTTACAAAGTTTCGGAATCCAAAAAGACGAAATGGGGCGATTTTTTAAGCATGGAAAGTACTGAATGAGAAATTTTAAATGTAGCAAACAATGGATCAACTGAGATCGTTGGAAAAGGAATCGCTTTGCTTATTGTCGACGTATTCTAAGAAACATTTCGTTAAAGAAATCATTTGATGCGTCAGCTGCAAATTTGTTGTCGGTTTCCACAAAAACCAATAGAAATTTCGAAGCTCTGTTCAGAAAGCATGAACTACATGAACACTAGCCTTTGGAAACCATGAAAATGGAAAATTTGTTCCAGATCGAATAGCAGAATTGTATTACATCTGGCAACATGAACAAATTAGGCATTTCGACATTTGATTCTGTATTCATTACTTGACCAGCATCAGAAGACGTGGCATAGGCGCCTTGGGCACCTGAATGAAAAGATTTCATGGATACGGAGTTGAAGTAGGAAAGTTGTTTATGGTCTGGAACCTACCATCGCATCGTTCAATTTGTCCGCGAACCGCACTGCGTCACTGATTTGTTTTCGTTTATGTGTAGCCACTATTTCCAAAACCACAGTAATAAGAGGTCGAGTGCTGCTTGTAGATTCTCGTCTCGACAGAAAGAATACAGGGCAGTATCATCCGCATCTATTGCTAATTCTGCAGTAGATGATCTCTCTATGTCGGCGGTAAAGAGTATCTAGAGAGCAGGGGCCAGTAAAGACCCTTGTGGAACACTAGCTGCCATTGATGTGACAGTGGACATGACTTCCGTCTGATCTCTACTGCAAAACGCCTCTGCATCAAGTAACTTTGAAGAAGCCGGACCATGGTAGGATTGACACCAACATGGATGAGCTTGAACTCTCATTCTTCGTGCCACACTGATTTGAATGCACGATGCATTTCTAAGAAGGTGGCCTGCGTCGTTTCTCTTCCCTCCAACGCGTCTCTGATGAAATTGGCAAGCCGTAATACCTGGAACAGCGTCGAAAGGTCAACGCGAAATCCAAATTACACTGGAAGTATCGGATCAGAGTCAAATATGTCATCTCTTAGACAATTTCAGATGACCGCCTCAGTCACCTTCGGCAGGCTGGAGAGAACGCTTATTGGACGATAATTTTGAGGGAAGGTCGGATCCTTGTCTGGCTTGACGAAAACTATTGAGTATTTCGATTATTTCGGGAAATATTCTAGATGGATGGCGGCATTGACTAAAGCAACTAATATTGAAGCAACCTTTGGAAAAAGATTATTAAGGTCTAAATTAGTAATTCTGTCGAATCTCGGAACTTTCCCGTTTATAGTGTTCTTAATTATTACCGTCAAGTCATCATTATTTGTAGGTTGAAGTTCTTTACCCTCAAGATGTTTAAGGTCGAATTCGTCATCGTCACCCTCGTCCTCAGGCACTCGGATAACGCTGTCCAAATATTTAGCATGGTTCTAGGCATGATCGTGCTCGGTATAAGAGCCCCCGTAATCCATAAATCGGCTCGTTGGGGCCCCTATGACGCTGTTTTCTAAGAGCACGGCCAAACCGAACAATCTTTAATTGAGAGTGAATTTATCTTATCCTCCCACTGCTCATTTCAGCATATTTGGTCTTCTGGGTGCAGGGAGATGCGGGCGCTACGAACTGTTTACTTTTATCCTTATAATCAAAATTTTCAAACTAAGTGGAAGTTTCTTTTTAGATTTGTAAGTACTATAAGTGATGGAATGGTGAAATGTGTCCCCGATAGTGGTTGTAAAATTTGCAAACTTGGTATCAATCTCCATTTTCCTAAAAAATGGTGTCAGTGGACATTTATGATTTCGCAAAATTCGGCTAGAAAAAGCTCTCCGGTCTGTCAACTCTCTCGGACGCGAGCAGCTAAGAGTTATTATTTTCCCTTTATGGGTCAATATGGAGTTGTGATCCCAGAGTCAGAAAAATTACCCATTGGTAATTTTCGCATCACATCCATCGGTCCCAATTCGTGAATTTTTATTTGGAACTTGGCCCGCTTCTTATCATCTTCGTTTCCGATCTGTCTTGTTCAATGATGCTAATCCGTCATTGTTGCCTTAACCTTTACATATCGTGGTGTCAGCTGAAAAAACTATAGCCCTAAATAATGGACACAAAAAGGCACAATCAATAACTTACTTAAGAAAAATAGATATCACAGTCTCTATCATCAGTATACCCTAAAATTTCAAATAATAAACCTAACAAAGACACGGCCATTACATATATATACATACAAAACATGGAGAAAAAGAAACTAAGATATATAAAAACAATACAAGGGTGCCTATAGATTTACTTGTCAATGTAATAAAGTAGATGTAGGTCAAACCGGAAGAACGTTCGATGAAAGGATTTCAGAGTACACATAAGTCTATGTAGACAAAAATCATAGATTTAATAGTAAATATGATATTCTACATGTATTGAACAAAAGTAAAAAACTAGATCTTGTAGAATATATGAAAATAAACAGATATAACAAATTAGGACTAGTACTAAACGAACAAATAGAATTGTATAACTGATCTCTACCTTCCTTGAATCAAAAAACCTTGTCCCTTGTACTTGCTAATTTTATTATTCATCAACTTGATGAAACCACAGTGCGACGAAACAGTTTTGGAGTGGTACAATAAACTAATTTTTAAAGTTAAACCATTGTTTTGTTTCATTATGATGGAGTTTCAACAAGTGCCTTCCGATTTAATTAATTATATGAAAATCCCCTTGTTGTTTATGGTATGTTTTAAGTTGTCGATGGTATTTACTGATGAAAGCAAGAATATGTTCTACCAACATTTTAATATAACAATTAGAGTACATAATAATAATATCCTGATTCAATTTTAATGGAACACTTTCTTATAAACAGGAATATGTATAGAATATTTTCAGCTGTGTTTTGGTCGTAATATCGTAAATTAAATAGTACTGCTTAAGAAGTTATCGCAACCATTAGGAAAAGTCAATAAGGGTTGTCTCTAATGTTAAAGGTGTAACTGCAGTCACTCTTTCAGTGACGTTATCGTATGCCGTTGTATTATCACATGTTTGGCTAAGTGTCTTATTCTCCAGTTCAGTGTTTGAATTCTACTTTAAAAACGAAGTAATAGTCAAGTTTTGTAATTTAAAAATACGCAGGCTTCGACTACATAAATATAAAGTTTATATTGAAACGTCACAATCCCAGGTTCCAGTTTTCTCCCTTCAAATTTAGTATTCGTAACACTTCATTATTTGGTACTTATTTTTGTTGTTAACTGTTAAAAAAGTGGATAGGGATACACCCGAACCTTACGACGGGAAAACTTAATTCATGAATTTATAACAGTCAAAAATATTTCTCTTGTTTAAGACATTTCTAAGACACATAACACTTCTTTGGTAATTGTTATAATTATCACAATGAGGTCGTCCCTAATGGTTTCCTGTACCGCAGTCGAGTGACTTGTACACTATGAATAAAGTTTCAATCCTGTAGGGGTCCCGTGGGCTTGTTGAGCAGTTTCCGCTTCCTTTCCGCATTCAGGTGCGAGTCCCATTTTGTGTAGGTGCTTGCTTAGTGGACGGTGAGCGGTTACGGTGCCGAGCCACAATCTAATATTAGATTTGATCATGGAGAGTAATTTCTCCAACTTTCCTCTTGATGGTCTTCTTCGAATGCACGTTGTCTGGTTTTTCTCTTTGGATTTTCATGCCATTGATGTATACTCAGAATTACAGATTAAGCTTATGCGTTCTTACGAAAGTCGTTGTTTAAAAGAGGAAAACACTCGTGACCGTTGTGCCCAGTCGGAGATGGTCGTTCAGTTCGAAGCGAAAATAAATTAGCTCAGCAGCAGGAGCCACCTTGACTGGCGCCATCCACTATTAAACACCCGGGAACCGAGGTTCAAATCCAGAATAGACGCTCAGGGTAACCAGGTTAGGCAAAAGCCCAATTCAAGAAAATCAGGTAGCTCGTCTCAAACGGGTTAAGAACCGTAGCTAGCAAAGGTGGAGCGAAACGCAAATAAAAGGTTAAAAGTCAAGTTTAATCTGATATCGACGTTTATATCTTAGTCCAGATGGTTCATGTCATTTAAGTATTTAAATATTCGAGCGAAAGCATACGTAGTTTACGGTTGCCCCTCAAGTTCTTGTTGGTTCACAGTTCGTATAAATTTGGTGATGAAAGTTGAAAGAAACTTCAAAATTATATTTAATTAGTGAGATTTAGTAGTAAATAAAAAAGTTATAATTAAACGATTGTAAAAAAATAACAGCAATGAGAGTTTATTTCCTTGGGCGGTTCAATTGGAGCGGAACTACTTATCTGATCGTGGGATTAAGCTGAACATTTCGGTAGCTGGGTATCTTAGCGGGGCGTTGTCTCGGTATCTACTGCACCAGAACTCCGCAGTACTCGTAACGGACGTTCTCCGTTATCGCCACGTGGTTTTTAGTACCCATCAAAAGAATTCTAAGAACGGGGAAAATAACCGTAAGACGAAAACTTGTGCAATAAAACCTAAGTACATATGTAATACTTGATTGGGGTTCCCATACACAGATAAAGAAGATAACACTTCGTTGGGCGAAGTTCGGCAAACCAAGCCGTAAAAAGTTACGTCGTTTTCAATACTTAAAATACAAGAAAATCAGGTTCGTAACCAGAAAGACTAAACTTCTTCTCTGGGCGGAATAAAGCCGCAAAATTTTAGCGAAAAACCTTCTTTCAGGCACAAAATAAATTTACCACACAGAGATAACTTCATATATACCCAACTCGTGTCAAATCTGGACGGAAAGAGATCTTCAAAATAAGAATCCAGAAGTTTTTGAATTAATTAGTTTTTGTGATACTATATCACTCAAGTGGACCATTCGGAGAAGTTATCGAATAATATACCTGAGCCAGGCGAAAATGTCCCCTTTGAAATTGCCCGCTTCATATATTCTTTTACCAGATTTGAATTGGGTCCGTGAGAAAGACGAGATCATTTAGAGTAACTTTACTCTGTTGCCACTGTTCTCTAGTCGGTACGACTACCGCGTAGGTTTTCAGAATGGTGCATGCATTGAGGATTTCGTCTGGACCTATATTTAATATTGGAATTTCATTTACTGTATTGAAGACAGACGCATGTTCGTTTCTACTTTTTTCTTGTCGCATACTACTGTGCTCCTGTGAGAGCCTATGCCCTTACCAGGAAATGCGGAGGCGGTAAGTTAAACGGGTCTCTAGTGCGGCGGTTGAGGTTGTCATCATGGCTACGATTATGCTGATGCTTGTTAAGCGCTGTATTCTACTTGGTTTATTCTGCCACTCTTGAAACTGGGCGTCTTGTCACCAGACTAAATTGGAATCATTGGAATCACCATCGTCACAGATCCAATAAATTAGCTTGAATGTTAATCCCCAATTTTTCCCAAACATCCGTTTACAGATCCATAAGGTCCTGAATGTCTTGTTTGGCACTCTTCCAACGTGTGATTTGAAGGTAAGGAATTACCTTCAACATCCAAAAAGGCGCCGAGTGCAATGTTTTTACATTTCAACGTATACTCGATTCTCCAGGGCACGTCAGGAGCAGCCAGCTTAGGATTTGCCCGTTTGATAAGCATGGTAATCACTGAGCTGCAATACTCTTAGTGCATTGGTCCTAATACGCTTTTCAATAAGTTTTTTCAAAACCTTTAAAGGGAAAGACGTTAAACTTATAGGTTACATAAAGCACTCCCAGTCTTGGGCATGAAGACAACTTTGGCATTCTATAATCTATAGATTCCAGTGCAACACTGGCCTTGTACATAGTGCAGAGGTAGGAGGCATGTAGGTCCAAGCCGTAGTAAGTAAGGGTGCTGGGAAAATAGCATCTTTTCCTGAAGATTTAAAGAATTAGAATTTGTAAACCGTCCATTTAAGTTTTGACACACTTACCACATGTCTAGCAGTGTACAGCTTTCCAGCTCATCTTCGTCGAGAGTTTTCGGTCTCTGTGTGCTATTTCCTTCAAGAAGCCTTCTTCGTTTTCTTAATGACGTTGTTATATTTTGTTAAAGTAGATTTATATGAGTTTCATTCGTTGTTTTTTTTTGTTACTCGATTAAGTAGCACCGTTTTCCATTATTTCTTGTTCAGCTGCATTAGCAGTTTTTACGGGTCTGTGTCTGGGTTCCGCATGTAAGTACTTTATATAGAGTTCCCAACTTGTGTCTGTTTCCTCGCAAGGTTTATCTATTTCAATGTTAAACCGTACGTACTTGACTGTGATGCGAAAATAAAGTTCATCAGAAACGTGCTACTGTTTTACCATAGTACATGTTAATATGGTGCCGATTGTTATGTCAATGACCTGTTTTTGTCCAGAAATTATTGGTAGTTAATTATAATTTGTTTGAGATTGGGAACACCGGGTATAAATGAATCAGTTTTCTACTAAAAGTTTTAAGGTTACCTACTCTTAGTTTATTTGTAGTAATTGAATAAATTTTGCTGTTACTATTAACCTAGTGAAGTAGTAAAGTTACCACAGCTACTGAATATCAGGGATCTGTTTAGTTGTAGCAAATAAACAGTTTATCTGTAAAGGTCCTAAAGTATCATGTGCGTCATTAACTTTTCAACGACAGAAGTTTCTAAAAAAACTACACCAATGTTATATATTTTCTTCAAGGTTGAGTACTTCATTTGTTAAAATTTAGGGTTTACGGTTTCGTGCTTATTTCCATTCGACTCTAAATTGGAGATTGTTGTTAGAACAACATTCTAATGTTGTCTAATTTTTTTTTGGTACAAACATACAGATAGGCTTTTGTGAACCACACCATTTTTCCGTCAACTGATCTTACAAAGTTAAGGAAGTCCATGTCTGCGATCTATCACCGCTGTGGTTGCGATAGAATTACTAACAATAAGTTCAAAGTCAGTATTTTCTCATTCTCGTTTTATTCTTCTTGGAACAGTGTTATTTCAAACGTATACATTTTTTTCTTCCGTTATGTGGAACAATACCAACAGCGCTCCTAGTGCAATTCACGAAATAAAAAGAGAAAGTAAAAAAGCACACGGAAAGGAAACGAATAAAACTAGCGTTCTTAGAGCAGTGCGAGGATGATAAAATTGTGTCAAGTCTGTGAGATAATTGGCATAACGCCTACGGTGAGAGTTTTTTTACCTCTTTCCGCATTCAAGAGTCTGTCCTTATTATATTTTCCCTCTCATATGCCTCTCTGTGTACGTTTTCTAAGAGCGATGTTACAATGGGCTTCGTATTTATTGTTCATACACGCAACGTACTTACGTGTCCCTTTCGTTTCTTTCTACTATTATTTATTTACTTTTCTTTTATAAGTGGAAAGCACTCGATGATATGGAATTGAAGTACAATTCCATATGCTATAAGTACATTCACAACGACAATCGATGGCTATTTGCTGTTATCGACAGATGTTATAATTTCAAACATACTTTTTACATGCAATTTGCAGTTATTTACAAATGCTATTGTAAATTGCTACAAAGACACTGTAATCGTTTGCAAATAGTCTTGTATACTGCTGTACGGTTTGAGCAATTTCACAACACTTGTGCAAAATTGCGTATTTATATTTTTTGAAGAGTTATTACATTATCAGTATAAGTATAAGAGGAGCTAAGTAAAATTCATCTTAATTCAGAGAAAATATGTATTGTTTAGCTTAAACACTCACCGACATTTCACCTTTTTCAGATGTATTCTTCAGATTCTTTTAAATAAACAATACTGCTATAATACCTTCGTAATTATGCATAGATTGGTAATTCTTTTTACCGTCAAAAATCCAGTTTTTGTTGTTGATAGCCGTTTAATATGCTCTTATTTCAATGTGGTTAAGAAGTCATAATATTCCGCGAGTGTACTCCATCCATGTATTCCGTTGGAATATAAATGAAAAGATGAGAAAATTAACAAGAAAGCAAATTACAACAAAAATTATATCTTAAGGTACTTATATATTTTTATTTTATTTTAACATACAACATTGGTAAATGAAATTTTATAATGTTTGGACCACGTTCAACTGTTCCGCATTGCGTGGGAACATCTATAACGCTGCACGTGCTTATGTAGGTACCTACATGTACGCATCATTATTGGTTAGTTTTCGATAGTACAAGACCTGTTTGTTTTATTCATTCAAGACAGAAACAAAAAAGAAAGATGCAAAGAGTTATAGCCGCATTCCTCCCAGGGCTATGCACCAACCCTAACAATACGCGAATCACTAGTATGGTATAATACAAACCTGCGATAAGGAAGACGACGCAATTGCTTTGCACTTACTAAATTTATTTCTCAATGTAATCTTCTTGTAGTTTTATATACTTAGTGCATTGATACTCCAAATTTTAGTCATTCAAATAATAGGATTTGTCGAATTTTGCAAAATAGGCCTCTATTCCGGCAACGATGTGAACCGCTTTCCATCATTTTTTTGATGTTTGGAAAAAGAAAGAAGTAACAAGGCGCTAAATCCGGCAAATCTGGGGGATGGGGCATTTATTTGTACCGCAATTGGACTAGTTTTGCTATTGCAATTGCCGACGAGTAGGCCGGGCCGTTGTCATGATGGTAGAGAACTTTTACTTCACTAGATGGGGCTTTTCTTTTTAGTTCAACGTCGAATCGGTTCAATAAATCAGCATAATACTGTCTCGAGATGATCTTTCCATTCTACAAAAAATTAATTATGCATTGCGATGGAATCGTCTTCATCTCCTTTGGTGCACGTTCGCTAGGAAAAACCCATTTTATCGAGAGACTTTTGATTTCTGACGTGTAGTGATGTATCTAGTATTCTATCTGATGATAGTCAAAAAAAGAACAGAAAAAGGAACTAAATCACTGACCAATATTGCTTTTTTTCCACGATTCTACAAATAGATAAATGATTGAAATAGATAATTGCACTTTTTCAGTTCTCAAAACGACACTACTCGTTGAGTCTCTTCGAAATAGATTTCGACTAAAGAATAGTACTCACAGATGGTATTGCAAATTTTTACACAAAGCGCCACCTGTGTCCAAACAAGGCTACCATCTTCGTACTTAGTTACTAAAAACATTCCTACTACGTACTTAGCGAAAATTGATTAATAAAGACAAGGAAACATTGAAGAATTTGTTCTTGTTGATTGTTGCAACCTTTGTAAGGGCTTCTGGCTTGGATCCAGTTTAGCAGTTCAAGTACCCTACCAAAATTTATGCCTTTAAGTACATAAGGTCTTAGGCAGAATTGTGCGGGAGTATCTCTAAAATAGCTTTGAATGTTGGATTGATTCGGCCTTTATTTGTAGCTTTGAATATGTTTTGTAAGCACTTCTGAGGTTGACGGAAGCTAAGAATTGTGAGAAATTTAACCAAGGAGAATATATCGAACTGTAGAAAACTTCTTCACTTCAAAGAATAACGTTGATAATGTTGTTTCAATTTGTTCTACTGTCTAGTCATGAATAACAGTTTCATACTGCAGTGATTTCCTTCATGGAACAATATTTCACTTGCTGAGACTAAAAGGATTCCATTAACTGTAAACTGTAAACAATTTTCAAAACAACAAACTCGACATTTGTTGACGGTTTCTCAAAGCGCTACCAGCGTCGCCATGTCCTGTTTAACAGTCAGAGAACTTCTCGAGGGATGGTTTGGGGAACAGTGCCCGGTTTATATCGCTGCTTCCTGAACGGCAGGCATGCGTTTCTTTGGCATTAGGGAGCGCCAAGAAATGTCGTGTTTGTTGTTTTGAAAGTTGTGGCATTAACCGTGAGGCAACAACGATAGAAGGTGGAGATAAAAAGTACTCTCGAAATCACGCTGATTACGCCGGGTAGGCAGAAACATGTCCGTGTGTTAGTGTATTTTTTCTCTCTCCTTTTGTTGCGTTTGCCGTGAATTATTCCATCAATACCACGAGGAAGGTAAGCTATCTTAGCATTATATTTTTTGGTTAAGCAACTTTTTGTTTACTTTACAGTCAAGTCGGAACGAGCTAACGTGTTCTAACGCAGGTAGTATTTAGCGATGGAAAATTATGAGAATTTGAACATATTTAGAGAAGGTAAACCCCTAATGTAGATGTCTTAGCGTGATTTAACGAATGCTTTGCCTTAAGCGAATAAAACAAGTACGTCCCTTTCCACTCAAAACTATCTATTAATTAATTAATATATGCGGTTTATGGACACAACCTACACTAACATGTTTTAAAGTAATGCGACACGGGTTAATGTGCTGCAAGTTTCATGAAATTTCATTCAAAATCACATCGGGTTCAAGTGGATGTGTTTCGTAAGAAAATATTTTAAATCAATAGGTCCGATGCCATAACTATTTATTTTAAAATTTCGGGCTTTCATTCATATATATTTCTGACGAGTTTCGTGAAATACTCCGATGTAGTACGTTCTACAATACTTTACAATTAGTTATAAAAATGTCTCGTTGTCAATTAACCAAATTCAATATACCGTAGTGCAAAGTATGGTTTACAGTAAATAAAGAAGTATTTAATTAAGGTTTCATTACGAAAGTAATTTAATCAAAGCATCCATAGTCAAAACTGTCGATAGTATTCGATAGTCACTATCGATAGTGCCCACCACTAGTTACAATAGTGTAGGAATCTGATTACAACGGTGTTCTTTATTTGATTCATACAAAAAATCTTACATGTTTTCAGGTATCTCCAAATATTCCACGAAGTATTTGAACTCATCGCACGCACCGACGGTCAAAGACGTCGTTACGTGCAGTAGATTTACTTGCTTTATTTACGACAGGCGAGGGTCACAGGTTCCTTTACATGACAACGTGCAGACGCAATGTTTTCCTTAAAATATGTCGCTTGGCGAAAAAAGCAAAAAAAAAAACTCCTTTGTCCCGCGACGCCGTTTTTATTAAAGGACGTAATTTACTTTGAAAAGGCGTAAATCATTTTCGGGACTAAATTAGGTGGGAAACGTCAAACAGAATTAACCGTTTCAATAATGCCAACGAACGGTCGCTTGTATATATTTTTAACATAGAATCTCCGTGTTCCTTTCTGAAAGGATATTTTTAATTTCCACAGTAGCAGCCTACACAAGCTTGTCTTTTAAATAGGAGAGGGTAACAAATCATGTTGAAATGTTACGTTTTCAACATTAAAAAAATATGTCGCTTCAGACAATAAATTTTTAATTAATTGTGCAAATTATATCTTGTTACGAGTCGTGGCAGAAGTTTTGCGGTCAAACTCATCGCTAGCTTCTTGTGATAAACGTGGTTACCTAGAACTCAATAATTAAAGTGTGTTAAACGGTAGGTAATTGTGGTTCCATGAATGACGTTTTCGCAACCCCTATCATCTCTCCATATTTTATCAAGGTTTAGGACTGGCAGCCAAATACTGGCGTCTCTAAAAGTTATAGGGGTTATATGTCATTGTTAAGACTGACGGTAATTATTATTACCAATTATTCAATCGTTTCGTTTACTATGAGCGTTTACTCTAATTTTGTTGCGCCAGATGATGTTTCCAAGCATCATGAGTTTGTTTCAAAATCTCTCAACAAATTTTTATCCCCTCATCCACACACTCAGATGGCACTTTGTGTCAGAATCATTGCCGATTGCGAGTACTATCCTTTAGTCGACGTCTGTCCACATTTTAGAGAAATTAATCGAATTATATTGCTTTGAGAGCTGTTGAAAGTGAGCAGGTTTATGGATTTCTGGAACTATGGAAAAAAGAGCGATACCGATCACTGATCCGATTTCTTTTTCTGTATGGGGAAACGTGTGGAGAAATCAAATGAAGTTGGTTGCAGTTTATAAGGAGATACTGGTTTAATGAATTTAAATGTGACCGAACATCTTATTTTTGATGACGACGATATGATCAATAAAGCTCATATCTTGTTATTGTGCAGGAATCCTTCTAATCTTCTTTAAAAAGATTGCTGATATTGTAAACAATTCAATTGAATGTGTGCAAGACATCCTTAACTAAAAATTTAGCATCAAAAACTGTCGACGAGATGGTTGCTGCTTCTGCTGGCGACGTTGTTAAAAATGGAATCGCTTGATAACTATGCTGATATTGGACCGATTCGACGCTAAATTACAGAGAAAAACGCCCCCAGCCGAAATATCAGCAACTGCAACAGCAGTATTAGTTCAGTTACGGCACGAATTGGTGTTCCATCCACTATATTCGCCAAACTTTGCCTCCGATAACTTCTTTCTATTCCCAAACTTGCAAGAATGGCTTGGCGGAAAGCGGTTCACGTCAAATGGATAGCTTTCTCATACTCCAAAGGGCATTGCCAAAGCAGAGGCCTAATATAGCAGCCAATAATAACGCAGAGAATAAACTGATTCAGATTTGCAGACACATTATTGTAAATCGAGCATTTTTCTCTAGGCAGGTGCTTTCATGAAGTATGTTTCTGTAACAACTGTCTATAAATACTTGAGTATGGATTTCCCATAATTTCGTCTATTTAGCTTAATGTAGCAAAAACATGATCTTATCTTCAAAAAACTATTCACTTTATGTACGAAAATTAAATATAATTTGTAATTGTAATGTTTTATACGAGGGAAAGATTTGAAAATGATTTTTGAAAATTAGTTCGTTAAATTTAGGGTTTGAGAAATTCGGTGTGTTTCTATAATACTTTTTTCGGCAATTTAGGTTCAAATAGATGATAAAGAAATTAATTTAATGATTATTAAAAATTTTAAACGTGATATTGCGACGTTGCAACACATAAAGACCGTGGTTATATGTTCCGTAGTGGGACTCAGCTTCACACTTGACTAGAACCTCGAATTCAGAATTCAAACGATAAACGCTTTGAAAACGGAAACATAACAAATACGTGTTACCTGGTTGGAAATTAGACTCAAAAGTTAGAAATTAAATTGACCTCCTTTCAATCCTCCACTTAATCGCGATAGCGATTATTTTGAGCACAGTTAATTTTGATAATTTTACCTTTCAAAAAATACTTTGATAACGAAACTCAAACGGATACTCTCATCTCTAGAAGTAGCACAAAGCATGTAATGTAGGAATGCAGTTAAAAACCTGTTCCTATGCTATTATAAAACACGTGACACCACTGGCAACCGTACAATATTAAATATTACTGACAAACAAGACGATTATTTGATGGATGATAATTTATTTACGGAATTAAAACGGATATACGACTGGAATTATTCTGAAGATTGTTGTAGGAAAAGATTACACTACATTGGAAGATTTAGTATGTGAGGATATTGAATATTTCTCCATGCTACCAGTACCATCGTTGACTGGACTTGCTATCCCGCTACTGAAATTGTATGGGAAAAGAGGTGGAAGCTACTGAAAACGGGCTCATAGCCGTCAGACGGATTTTTGTTGATTGAGTGGGCATACTGAATTCACTGTTCGTGGCTCTAATGACAGTTAAGCTCGATGCTGTAAATTATAGTACTACAATATGTACTGGATCTTAATTTTATCTAACATTTTAATTTTTTTATATTGTTAATTTAATTATTTCAATGTAGTTTGGACGTACTTCAAATATTGGATTGTATTCTTAGTGTTCTTTGCATAAAATTGGAGCACCAGTTATTATTTTGATGGTAAATTCAACACAACAAAGAGTTTGCGATTAAGCCAAAAGCGTAAATCTAGATAATAATACCTTGTTAACATTATTTTATGCGGCTTTATTTAATTTGTTGGATACTGAAAATTTATTTATGTTGAACGCTGTACATTTTTATACGGTAATTATAACAAAACACAGAATTACTTATAGTAACTTTCAATACACTTAACATTTGCGAAAACTACGTGAAATGTATTGAACTTAGAAATAAGGTCAGTTCTACATACGTAAAACTCAATCCAAATGTTTGCGTATGAAACTCAATTCAACTAACTGTGAATGTCAAATGTTTGCATATGGAACTCTAGCTCAACTTCACTGCTATTCCATTCTACCGCTCATATGTGTAAAACTAACTCTACCGGGCTTATATAACCACCCTCAAATGGAAGGAGGCTATTTGTAAGCCACTGGAAAATCCCGTCATTAACGACTTCAAAATAACCGACAAAATGAGATAGAGAAAGTATTTAGATATTTACAAACGGATTAAGGTAATTCTAATAAATGTGTTTTTACACAAAAAGAATCGCTGACAACGATTTATGACAAGTATTGATGACTGGAAAACTTTAATTTAAGCAAAATACAAATAAAGCAAACAAAATGATGACAAAATATTTAGAAAATATGTTATAGATGCGATAACCTTAAGTCGGTGTAATTAAGTTAATAATCTAAAAATATCAGTATTATCGTTATATTCTGACAATATTAACCCTTGTAAGGATAGTTTCATTAATAATGTTCGCAATTTCTGCCTCGGAATCTCATTTTGAAACTTACAACTCGTTACGTTGTTTTTTGGGGTCCCTTTTTTACTTTGAATCTGATATTCGAAACTTACGTTCCTCTGACAAGTTTTACATATCCTTCCTTAATTAATTATTTCCTTCACTTGTTCCCGCTATTCACCAAAACCTTATTGTATACGCTTCTTCCTGCTTTACCTCAGAAGAGCAAAGGATACGCACCAGAAGGAGCTTCGTTTCCACCATTGTGTCTTCTATTAGCGTAACACTAATCTGAAGCGAAGGGCGGCAAAACTCCGCGTGCTGCTCCTGCTTTACTTCTAAATCAATATTTTCGCGTCCCTCTCTTTCTATGCTTTGAATTTCAACAGCGAGGAAGAAATATTTCGGATATTGGCTTTCCTCCGTTGTCGAGTATAATAACATCTTCGATACTCCGTTCGAATCGACTCTATTCTTCTACATGTTATGAAATAAAGGAAATTCTATTGGGACAAGGCGAGGAAGGAAACGAAGATAGGCTAATCGGCTTCGTGAAGGATTAGAAATGAATATACCAGTTTCTATCTGTTACGTGATTGAAAAGTAAGCAAAAGAAAGTTGAAAAGCGCAGGAAGAAAATTAATATAAAATTCTGGAAAATATGATTAAGCGAAGTTTGCGAATAGATACGAGAAAAAAGAATTTTAAAATATTTTTGCACATTTTACAATTCGCTTGACAAGCATACAGATGTAATGGGTAATCCTCTTATACCTGCAGGTGTCGAGGTTCTTCACGCTAGTTTCTATTTAATGCTACACTCTAAAAAATGAGCGAATATTACCGCCGTTATAGGGGAAACATTCACTAAAATTAGGTACAAACTTCATCTATTGTAGGAGAAAACAGAAAGTGGTGTAATCTATAATATAATATAATATAATAATAATATAATAAAATTCACACAAAATGAAGTTTGTGCGCAGGCGCAACTTGTGGTTAGTTATGGTATACGTTCTACGCATGCGTATGGTATTTACTGTGTAACAGGTAAAGGTGAAACCACCCATGACGCCAAAGAGCAATAATCAGTAATAAATGTTATATTAATAAATAATTTTAAATGCACTTCATTTTCCCTTAGACTATGAAAGTAACCAGTTTTATAGTTTTCTGGTTACAACTGGTTTTGTAAAAAAAATTTAAAAAATCACATTCTAAAAAAATATTGGTTGAAATTGGTGGACGATGTCACTAAATTGTTTTTATCGAACATACAGGTTGATCATCATTGCCTTTACCAATTTCAAAATGATGTTTTTGAATGATGTTAAATAGAATCATAATATGAGTCATAGTACGTATACAGGGTATACGTCATCCATCAATTCATATCCGATTTCCCAGTGTTTATTTTAAGCTAGAATAGTTAAAATTTCAAAGTAGCTAATAAAGTTAGTGTACTTAAAAAATTATCAAGTGTCAAAGTATGAAAAGTACACTAAAGAGCGTTTGATTCGCATTCTGCTTTGAGATGATATACTACAAGGAATAAAACGAATTCTTTTTTAGCCGGTAAAATTTGCAGCAAAAGATATCCAGACAACAGATATTGACAAAAAATAGTTTTTGAAAAACCAATGACGAGATTTATTGAAACAGGAAATGTTGTTTACAAGAAATGTGAAAGAACAGAAGAAATGAAGAAAATGGATTAAACGTTTTGTTGGCAGTTACTGAAGATCCAAATACAAGCCAAATAAATATAAGAAAAATTATTTAGATCCTTGCCATATTGAGTTACATCGGGAGCTTACTGAACTGGATTTTGAAAAACGTTGTCAGTTTTGTATCAATGGACAACCATAAATCACAAGAAAATCCTCATTTTACTGTTAAAGTGTTTTTTTGCGGCGAAGTTTTCCCAAAAGAGGGTCGGTAAATAAGCATATTTTTTATTGCTATTCTTCTGCATAGTAACAAATTAAGTAAATTTTGCGGCAAGTGGATCGCTAACAACGGTGGACAATGTTTGGGGAAACCATAATCGGCGAGTATGTTGAAAATAATTTAAATGGACTTATGTAGTCGAAGTTTTTACATAACGAACTACCACGATCATTGACAAATACCTCTCATGAAATCCAGGAAGAAATGTAGCTGCAACATGACGTAGCACCACCACACTATTCTGTTACTGTACGAGATTATCTGAATAACACGAGCCCCGAGAGATGGTTGGGAAGGATTTGTCCTGTAAAATAGTCATCTAGATCTCCGGACCTAACACATCTTAATTTTACTTATGGGGGCGTATTAAAGAAATTGTATATACTGAGGCTCCAACAACAACAAAGCACACTAAGCAGATAATTATTAACTCTTTTCGCGAAGAAGCAAGGCACTGTTAATATTTGTTACCTTAGGTTTTTCTTCCATTCAGCATCCGATTGTCAGATTTGATTTGAGTATCACTTAAAATTGAGCGCTCAAAATTAAGCATATTTTACCAATTTCGTTAAGTTTTTGCATTACTTTTAATACCATGCTACTTTATTTCTATTTTTGCCTCTCGATAAATTTTATTATTGATAGATACTTTTCGCGTAGTAGGAAAGAGCCTTCGTCCGCTCTTTCTTTAAATTACTTCACTTAAAATTTATTTTAAAACAGAAAAAAAGTTGCATATTGAAATCTTGATTATTCTGGGTTATGTGGAAACCGCTAAAAATAGGTGTAGGGAAACCTAATATGTACTATTGCATAATGGAATTCTGCATCATTTCTTGTCATAATATATAAGCTGTTCTATTTAACAAAATCGAATTGGTAAAATCGATACTTTCCTGATGATCAGCGTGTACACCCGGTGATAATGATAATCTTATCACCCAATTTCAGCCAATTCACAGAGCAAATGTTATTGCTAAATTTGAAAGCGTTTGGCCGTAGAAATATCTTCTTTGGGATGTGTGATTTTTCAGTTTTTTTACAGGAACAGTTGTATCTAACTCGAAAAGCACAAAACAGGTTACTTTCATAGTTTAGAGATAAATGAAGTGTAGTTAGTAGTTAGATTTTTTTATAATGCAAAGATCTATAGGCTGTTGTATTAAAAAGTCAATTTCATCTTTTTTTATATAACCCCCAGTATATCAGAATATGTTTTTTAAAGATGCATAATTAACATTATATTACATCTCCCATATACCAAATTGCTATTAGGGCATTTCTGTAGCCAATTGATTATTGTTTTTCTCTTTGCTTCTTCTCCTCTATCTTTCGTCTGTCTCCTCTCCTTTCTTCATGTTAGTGTAGTAATGTATCCGAGCTGAAAGCTTTACAATTCCACAGGTTCAACTATTTTCATTTGTACGTTTTCAACTATATCTACAATTTCACATGTTATCTACAAAATAAAGATTTTTGCCCACGAGCAATGAGTAATAATATTAAGGCGTATCTAGATGGTAAGTAGCTTACCATGATATGTAGTTTGGAATTTAGTTTAGGGGTGCTTATACGTATCATTACAGCAGTGCCTATAGTAACTGCGGTCATAGTGGGGTTTCCAGTTTTAAAACTAGAAGAAAATTCAATCCTTCAATATCATTCATAAGGAAGATACGAGGAAGAGAACTTCTAACATCAAAGTCGTTTTTCTCTAAAATTATGAGAGATATTGGAATAACACAAAAACGAAATATTACCCATATAGTTCTGTAGTATATATTTTTTTCATAAGTTTCGCTCAATTGTGAGTGAGGAAAAATAAAAATATATTTCGTAAAAATATTCTGATAAATATCAAAGGGAGTCCTCCTAACACCAAAGTAATTTTTTTTGTAGAACTAAGAGAGAATATTTAATTTCTGTTTCGTTCCAACAATCATCATTAGAAAAAGCGATTTTATTGCATTAGCAATCGAAAATGTTCTAGTGAGAAACTGATGTCACATTTCCATAATGATAGACGGCAACGGTGGCCTTCAATTTCTCTCTCAACTTTGCTACTCTTAGCAAAGTTGGCATAAACACCTTCGCTGGACTTTATTTTGGTGTATTTTTGCAATATTAGGTCTTTGTTTTCTTTGTTTTCCTTCGTTTCCCTTCACTGTTTTAATTTCATTTTAGTTCTCTTGATTACAAGAAAACTCCGTTTAATTATAAAAATACAGTCTAAACTCGCTGGGAGCTTTCTATTTTCAAATCCAAAGGTAGTCTCCTGCTATTCTATCAAATTACTGCTGGGTCACTATAGCAACCGAGAAAAACCTCTTAACTGCATAGCAAACCTTTACTTATGTCTTCATCCAGCTGGAACCAACCAAAGTATGAGACTAATATCAAAATATACGGTTCTTCCAAAAGAAGTATTTCATTTCAAGGCCTGATAAAAGTTGATAATTTGCTAATCAGTGTACTCGGAGTTTTTATTTACAGTTTGTCGATTCAATACTTCAGTTCTGTAAGTGCTATTTGTTGAACATCAGGTAAGCGAACTTTAATCAAATAAAAAAAAGTAATTTCGTTCATCTCTAGAACTTTTTCGTAAAACGAAGGCGTCCACTAGAGTAATAACCAGACCGCGCTGATGTTTCGCCGTTGACTGTGATGACGTTAAAAATGCCGTAAAGAATTTCTTATTGCAAGGCTTACCGTGACCCGGGCATTTTCGGAATGTGGCGCGCGTGCGACGTTACGTATAGTATGGTCGGAGCGTCGGCAGCGACTTCATTATCACTTAATCTTCCCGCCACATTTTCCGCGTATTTCCGCGTATTTTGCCTGCTTGACGAGATCTTAATTGACTCTAAATTCTGCAAGAAGCGCCTGAAGGAGAAGGTAGAGAGGAGTTTTCCCGGCCCGTTAAACCTTTTCACGGGAAGATATTAATGGAAGCTAAGACAACGTTAGAGCAAATCACTTTACCGAAATTATGCAGAGATTTGCATCTTCGCTTGTTTTGTTTTTTAACTTAATAGAAAGAAAACTTTGTTGTGATAACTAAAGTACGACGCCTAGTGGAATCTCGGTGTCTAGATACTTAGCGAGTGTTGTAGGAGCGGCGCTAGAATGCGAGATGAAGGTTTTGCAGTAACGTATAAGAAAATGTGATTACAAGCTCGCCAGTTATAGAGCAAAAGAGAATATGTTCTGTTGGTATTTGGACCAAGTTGTAATAAAACGAATCTGATATCAGAGATCACTTGTTATTATTAGACGAATTATAATCAATTCGACTAGAAGACTTACACGATTTATTTCAGAACGCATTAATTACATTAATACTGTTTTCGTTTATAAAATTAAATATCAAAATTGTATATGCTATCCAAGCTGGATTTCATTTTTTCAGGGTAGCTAGGGGTGAAGTATGCGTTGTACATTTGAGATGAGAAACTAACCTGATGTTACGACGTTCCAATATATACTCTATGTTTATACATATGTTACCTACTGCAGCTCAGCATATTTGAAATCATCACAGTTCACTATAACTTCGAATTAATCGTAGAATAAAAACGAAGAACAGTTAGAAAATGGGAGCACGGTCAAAGACGTGTTACCTGAATGAATATTACATTTAAAATCAGAAATTAATTGGCGTCCCCTCGCTCCTTTATTTAATTGCAATCGCGACTGTTTTATTACAGCTAATTTTGGTAATTTTACCTTTCGCAAAATACTTTGGTAATGAATCTCAATCGGATATTCCTATTATTAGAAATTACTTAAAGCATGCGATGCAGGGACGCAACCGAAAGCCTGATTCTATGTTATTCTAAGATATGTGACACTACTAACAACACAATATAATGGTTTACCAGCGGACATAACAACTTTGTAAAGAAATATATTTAATTTCAAATTTTACGACTGGGATACAATTGAATTATTCTTGTAATGTTGTAGCAAAATTTTATATTAAATTGGAAGATTCAGAATGTGAGGAAATTGACTAGAAGACAAGTTATTTGTCCGTTCCACCATTACCGTCGTTGACTGGAGTTTTTCCTCTAACTTCTCCACTACCAAGATTGTAGGAGGTTAAAATAGTTGAAGCTACTGAAAACTCATAACCGCTGGAGGGATTTTGACATTGAATGAGTGGAGGTATATTGAACTCACTATGCGTAGCGATAATGACAGCTAAGATGTTGTAGATTATAACATTACAGTATATAGGCGTAAATGGTGCTACTACTAAACGGATTTTTGTTTTTTGTACAACTGCCATTCCGAAAACAATGTTTTCTGTGAATTATTAGAGGACCAAGTACACTAGGAAGATAACGTGGTATTCTTTCTTCTTGTTTGTAGTTTGACGAAAATTGCGTTTTCTTTTTTATAATCTCATGCCAATTAGCTTTCAATTTCCTGAAATACTTATTCCTTTTAACGGAAACTCCCAACTGTAGATTAATTTTAAAGTCATAGCTCGATGGAACGTAAACTATGGCTAGGCGGTGTAGATTCACCTTTAATTAAATGAATTAAATACGTGACACTGGCTGGGAAAAAAGTATGTTCAAATCTCGTTAAAATGTGTTACGCAGATCTAATATTGTAAGAGAACACGTTCTTACTTATGTTTGAAATAAACTGTTTTTGTTATAACCTTAATAAAGTCAAGCCAATTGATGAAAGAAGAAAGGTTCCCGGATGTGAAATTCGCATTTTAATGAAACTTGGCGGAAACGTAGAGCGTAACGTTTTTTTTTTATTTGTGGAAATTCATTTTCGCAATGTAACTGCCGAGCGACGAAAGATGCAAGGAAGATCTAAACGTCCCATCGATGTACTATCTTTTCGCTAGAGAGAAAATTACAAAATAATCAATCACGCCTTGCGCGTGTCATCATTGGTATGCGTTTGAAATGCGGCTTCCATATTGTATGCTGGGACAAAGGCCAACGCAGAGAACAATCGCTGTTTCATTGCAAATTCGGCGTCGCACCTTTTTTGAAGACCCTGTTCTTGAATTTTTCGGAATATGCATTACGAGAAATGGAAGAAACATTCTCGTTGTCTAGCCCGGAAATTCTTGACGAACAGCACTAATCATGGCAGGTTTGAACTCAGTCAAAACTGTTACTAGGGAAGTATCTAGTTGAAGCTGCTGTACTTGTTGTAAAAACTTAACATATATGGCTTCTGTCTTGCTGAAAGTAGAGCATACAAAAGCGGAATTGAACTGTTCACCTGAATACCATAGAGTGTTAGAGTTGGTAAAACAAATGAACGAATGAACAGATGAGGCCAATAGCCAATAAACGGAGGTTTCTTGCAGTGGAGAATATTAGCATCGGTCCTGAATCAAACATCAAGAACGGTTCGCCTTTTTTAGTTACCTTGTATTCCTCTTGGATTTCTTATCGGGTCATAGACAGAGCTGACGCTGCTTGTTCCCTTAATCTTATGTTTCGTATAATTCTCTTGATACTGTGAGCCTTCACTAAATATCCTGCCGCAGCTTGGCTTCAGTTCAGTTCAGCACAAGTATTATATACTATATATTGGGGTGTTTCCTGGTTATTTATTGCACGGTTACGTATAACCTCTTGTATCTTCAAAGCTTCAACATGTGCTGCATCCTCAATGTGATTTGTTACATTTTAAATAAAGATAATTGAGAAAGTTTCTTTGTGTTTAATAAGGCATAATTGCAGAATCCTTTTGACAAATGGCGCGGCGGTAAATTTTCAACTCGGTGAATTTTCCGTCGGTTAATTGCAGTCGGTGAACTGACAAAAAATCTTTTCTCCGTCAAATAAAACGCAATCCATCTGTTCATGCAGTCTTGCAATACCGAGTTGTCAATTTTGCGAGAGACAAAGTCGGAAGCGACTTTATGACAATGTAATAAAAAGTTATTACATTGAATGCTCTCGTAAGATCCAATGATACAAGAGCCATGAATTTTCCAGAATCTAGCTAGTCGCAAGTAACAGTGTCAGGTCTGCTATGCCAGATTCGCCTGACATGCTAGAACGATAACCGTACTGATAACCAGACAGGATATTATACTTATCAAAGTAAAAAACGGTGAGTGTTATTTGGATTACAGTTCAGTGAAGAGTGGCTTGCAGCTTTGGCGTCGAGAATAGGAAGCATTTATCCGTGTAAGTATCTGCAATTTAATGCACACTGGTTGATTTGTTATTTCTGAAAGCGTAAGCTTTTAATGTGATTGCAGTATAAAAATACAATTTTTCAGAAAATTTTCTTTAAAAAGATTTGATTCATCGATGTTTACAGATTCACTTATTCAGTACGCCTATAAAATAGGGAATCACTAACTGAAGACAATAATTAGAAGAGGAGATCGACACATGTAATTTTATATACATTTTAAGGAGTTACTTCTAATTTGATATATTTATAGATCTAGTTAAAATAAGAAATATAAACTATGCAGAATATCCGTTTAAGAGTAAACAGTTGCAATATATACGTAATTTGTAACAATTTTATATGAAATTAAATTTTTAATTAACGTTTTTGTCATAGTCACAGTATCTGCGATGTACGTTTCTAATCTGTTATGAACGGCCGTAACGAAAGTTTTTAGGACAACATTTTTTATCGTGCATGAAGAAATTTTGTAGAAACAACTGGTGTGTTATTTCAGGGGGAGGCGTTTCTAGACTCTACATGTGAGAGGAGAAGCAGTTACTCTCGACCTTTACTGAAGATTACTTGTCGCGATTGATTGACTTTATCAATCTACATTATCAAAATGATGAAATTGTGTTCTGCCCAGACTTACAGGTCTATTACACCACCGGCAGTTGCCCTAAACTGTTTGACAAATTGAAACGTCGTACACGTTCAATTAGTAACTATTAATATTCACGCGATACGGGAATTAACAATCGTGTTGGCTCTAACCTTGGAGTTGAATGCGGATTATTACGGGGTGTGAAATTATTATTATTGTTAGATGGGGAGTATTCGACCGAACTCGCTGAGAAATAGAAATAACAAACTTGGGAAAATTACTATTATATCTCGCGTGAGTGGCATTTTGATTTAAATGTACTGAACAAATTAGAAACAATTTACATAGACTATTGCCACTTAAAATTGAAAATGTTAACGGACAACTCGCCCGGTGCACTACTACTTGCTACTTAATAGAGGTTAAGGAAGAGAAGGAAATTGAGCGAAGAAGAGTTGCTTGGCTGTTCTGCTGAGATTATTGGTACAGAATAAAACACCGATAAAAATGTCATCGGTGAGCGTATGAATAGTAGGTGCTAATCACAGATACCTTGTATGTTGAATTATTTTTAGTGTAACAAATACAGAAAAATACCTACTGCAGCAATTACGATACAATATAACAACCTGCCAATACAAATAAAAAAGTTAATTGTGTAAAATATAAAAATAAAATTAAACAAATGATTCAATAACAAATAATATAAACAAAATAAAATAAAAGCCAATAACACGATAAAATAGCTGTCGATACCGATAGTTCGAGATAAGACCTCGAAACCTCGTCATCTTGAGACGATGACCGAGGACAGAAGACAGGAAAAAAACGCAATACTGACTGGGGCGTGTGTATTGAGGTATATGTGTTACGTATATATTTTGTCAATTTGTATAGCAAGTAAATAAATAAATTAAAATTGGGGACGCTAATTCTGTGGAAGTGTACATTATTGCTGGTATTATTTATTGTTATTGCTTAGGCTCAAAAAGTAAATACAATATACAATGTTAAAAACATCTCTGTGCCAGCAATTCCTCCTCCGAACCCCTTCAGCGAATATTCTATGCAAAATTAATTGTCGACAATTTTTAACAGTGGCACACGAACCCATTTGAGCCGTAACAAAGTGTTTCTCGGGAAAACCGCGCATATAATTTAACTGGCCTTCGTTCCGGTTAACATCCTTTCCTTACCGGGTTGTACGCCGCGTAGTGCCGGATGTTCGCCGCCCTGCTGCGGGCTTTCCGGTCCTCCCTCCATTGTATCAACGGCGCTCAACCTATCCTCGGCTGATATCGTAGCATACTCGACCATCGAACTCGGTTCCCCGTTTCCCTCATCGTTTTTTCCAGCAGCGTTCCCACGTTGACTCGAGAGGACCTGCATCTCCCACATTTGTTCTTGACGTATGTCGTCGTTGTAGTCCTGAAATTGAAAGATAAATCATTATTACATGTAAAGACGAAGGAAGACACAATATATTGCGATATTATTAAAGTTATTATCGCACTGATACCTGTAAGTTCTGACTTGATTCAGGTTATGGAAGGTTTGCTATTAATTCTATTTCAAAAGTTAAAGTATATTACTTTTTACGTAATAAATAATAAAGGCGTGTGCGAGGTGCACTATGAGGGTACAAAGAGAGGGTAATAATAAATAACACGATGTTTACAAACAATAAGTTGTAACTTTATAGAGGATAACCGTGATTCAAAAATATGAATTACAATTATATATAATATAATAGAAAACAAGCAGGGGGATAAGTTTAAAACCTATCTGCCGATAATTGGTGTAGAGCTAAAATTGACTAACATTTAAATGTTGTAAACACTGTTCCAGAGTTCTTGACTTTCCTTTCCACTTCACCACTTTGATATGGTTTTTGCTTCCCAGACCGCCTGTCTATTTAGACCCATTTTGCTTAAATGGCCAAATCACATCGACTGGTTTTATTTTATTACTTGTAGAATTGGCTCATCCCTAAATCATATCTTGTTTGTGATTCAAACACTTTAATTGTTGTTTATAATATTCCCTAAATATTTAAAGTTGTCGACTATGTATTTCTCTTTCGATTCAATGTTACCACTGTCTTATTGTTAGTGTTATCTGTGTTGCTGTTTTTGCAAACAATGTTAAATTATCTGCAAAAGCACATAAAATTTTACTTGACGTTTCGCTGACCATGCTGTCAGCTTCTTCAGAAGACTGGTGTTGTTGTCTCTTGCTCCTCGTTATATATCCCATTTCTGTTCCGCTTTGCTGATCCATAACCGTTCCGTTCCGCTGAATCGCGTCGTTCGTTATATGACGACTCCGTAGTGCTAACTTCCACGTGTTGCCGATCTTGTATCCGTCTCGCGATTGAAGTTGTTGGTGTTCTCCATTGTTTCTATAGATTGGCGTATTATACTCGGGTAGTAGTGGCTGGTCCTGGCTAATACCTTAACGTCGCTGTAGGCTATGCGGTGGTCTCCTTGTTGGTGCAGGTGTTCTGCTACTGCAGATTTTTCTATATGCCTAAGGCGTGCGTCTCTCTCGTGCTCTTTCACTCTGCACTGAATACTCCGTCCTGTTTGACCGATGTAGCTTTTTTCACATTGGCATTTCAGTTCGTATATGCCTTTTTGCTCGTAGTTTCGGTAACACGTCCTTGTTAGGAGGGAGTAGCTGGTCGGTTTTGGTCACCGTGTTGAAACGTGTGGTGATGTTTTTTCCCCAGTTTTTTCAAGCAACATATTACAAAGTTCCCGGCGAATTCTCTGTCTTTATCGCTTTGAAGAATGCTTGGAGCACCGAGAATTGTCAAAATATTAATTAGTAGCTGTTTTGATCTTAAGCGGACGGAGCTGAACAAATTTAGTAAAATGATCTTGGAACGAGTATAAACTTATACTGATCGCCTCTTTGGGATCGCATATTCATTAAGTGGATTTAATACCCTGCACTCATTTCATTATTTAAAATAGGTTTAACCACTAAACCTTTTTTCAGAATGTTGTATTTTTTACCTCAAATTTAATTCTTTTTCCTTTCGGTTTCTTACGCAGTGTCTAATTGCTAAATGGGTACCATGCATCTTATACTTTTTTTCACGTTTTGAGTCATCTATACGCAACTCGGGTTCGTGAAAAACTGGTGATCTTTTAGTGGTACTAACTCAATTAATCCTTTGTGGTATCGACGGCGCATATCAATTAATTTGATACAAAATAAAAGCAAAGGTCTCACAAATTTTTATTAATCGTAAGCGATCGGCTTCGTGTCCATTAGTACATCAACAGGCCAGAATTGTTGAATGCAGTAGGAGTTAAGTTAAAATGTAGAAACTACAATTCAAGTGTGAAAAATTGACATATTTACGATTAATAAGAACCTGTGAGATAGTAGACCTTTGCTTTTATTTTACGATGAATTATTTACACAGAGAATTTTTGGATCAGTTCAATTAATTTTGATACATCCATGTTAAAACCATACATTATAACACACCAATTGGTCGATAACATATATATTTATATACTTTTCCTTGCATAAGTATAACCATAAGATAGAACACTACGCCACCTTGGGGAAAGACAAGTGCTGCCACAGAATAATAACGCCGAAATTTGAAAACTGCCACTAGAATATGTAAAGAATACCATTATTAACGAAGTATAACACTATGTTGCTGGCTATTAAATATAGTATAATTTATCAATAATGTATCGTATGACGTATATTAGTGCATTTATTAAACTTTTTATGTAAGTTCCTTGCCTGAAGTAAAGTAATACCTTTTTCCGTTTTGTTCACTATAGGAGACATTTCATTTCACTATTTTCAAAATGGAAGAAGGTTAAACTAACTTAGACTTTCATTTGCAGTAGTGCAAGTTCAACATGGTGGTAATGTGATAAATTTATATTATGTTTGTATTGTAATATACATCAAGGTTGTTGTGTAGTCTTTTGTACTTATAGTAGTATTAGTTTTATTATATATTACGTTACACTGAAACAATGTTCAAATTGAACGCTACTAATGTGAACTCATTTGAGCAAGTAGTAGTATTATGTTCAATAGTGTAGCACAGGAAATGCGGAATTACAACTAATAATAAAAAAATAGTAGTAAAAATACATATATAAGTTTGACTGTTTTGGCGTAGTACTTGACGAAGTAGTTAACATTTACTCAAAGGAGTTTGCCTCAGGAGGAGCCTCAGCTAAAGATAACTAGCAGATTATAAGTCAAGGTAATGAATATCGCACTTCACTGAATCTTCAGATAACCCAGAAACTGTTACATGTAGATATAAGAGATCTTAATTTAAATTTCCATTTAAAATAAGCAAATTGACATCAACTTCTGGTTAAAAGTAAAAAATTTCAAAATTTTCGAATTTTCGAATTTATTCGATTTATCGGCAGTTGCAGTTCTGGGCGTGACACCTATGTCTATTGCGGAGTCTATGAAACGTGTCATAACTAAACCTGCAGAAGCGAGTTGCGCTTCACGAAATTAGCAGAGACTAGACAGACTCGTCTCATAACAGTGGCGACTTGGGATATATCAGATCCATCACAAAAATCTGTCACTTGACTTGCAGTACTTAAACATGCAGGTAATTTTATAGCAATATAAGCCACTACATTTTCTGGCAAACAAGATTATGCCTCCCAATAATAAATGAAACCCTAGTAGCAGCAGAATGCAGTATTTTTGTAGAAATTCCAAATTTCGCAATAAACTGATAAGATACATACTTTCGCGCAAACTTTCATGATAGACATGGGTGAACTTAACGAAAATATTGCATAATTCATTAAGGCAGACGGATGTCTATTTAATATTCACGGTACGAGAACGAAGTTCACGAATCCCGGAGAAAGTGAAGCGAGAGTAGAGTAGAGAATAAGCCACTTCAAAAGCTGTATAACCGATACTGTTGCGTATAGAACGTCCTATCTAAAATCTGAGGGCAAAATCTTAAAACTTTCAAAAGGCACGTAGCGAGTATAGAACTTTCCTATGGACGTCTTTATAATATCTAACGAGCCTGGGATTTCTTTTCATATCACAGAATAATTGTAGCTATCAGCTTTGAGAAGGATTAGATAGGTTTACTCGTTACAGAATACAATATTACCTCATTGTCTAACAGATGTAATCAAATTAAGTAAAAACATATGTAGTTAGGTCCCATACAACTTGCATATTTACAAAACATTGCAACGTGAAAAGTCGGTGTCATTCTCGCCTTGTGGAGCGACGTTCATCCAAGTGCGGTCTCACAAACTATGTTAGAGCGACCGTTATTCTGACCTATTTTCAATAGTGCAGTGACTTATATAACCTCTGGTCTCCTCTCCATGTTCCTGGCGTTTTATTAAGTAAATATAATTCCAGCCAATGATAATGGGAAAATTAAAGGCTCATTTTTAATGTAATTTGGGGCGGATTGTAAGTATTTGGTATCTACTTTTGTTTTTTCTCACCGTTAATTGCCCCTACTCATGAAACATATTTTTATTTACTTCAAAATTATGCATTGGTTATACCTTATTTAAACAAAAGCATTTACAGAAAACGTTCTCTGCTTCCTTTGATGCACTATTACTTCCTCACTAAACTATTTTCCGTTAACAAAACGAGGCGTGTAGAATTTGTAGCTACCTTTTGAGTCGACAAACATTTCAGTGATTGTACTGGATGCGGTAAACGCACCATGTATTGTTCGCATTCCTCGCAAAATATTTATTGTACCGTGCGCAAAAGGTAATTCACGCATAGCGCAACTAGGACGTAGCGTTAGGCCTTTTCGTTTGCCCAAGTAAGGGAGCAAGGGCCGTAGACTCGTGTACAATTACATTGTGTCTCCACGGGCCAGAGGGATTGAACAACGGAGCAGGCAGAACTAATTTATCAGTTCAGAGTAAATGAAACATTATGATTTTATAGGCTGGTTTGGTGTAAGGATGACATAATCTAATATGATGCCAGTTTGTGGCAGTAGCTTATAACTTACAAGAAATATACAGAAAGGTACGGGTTTTAGTTATCTTACAAGAAACTAACGTTAATTATTATGTTTTTTGAAGGAATAAAGCTGTATTTCTTCAATGTTGCTAAAAAATAAATATATATTTACTATTTGGGCAAACCGCCTACGTTTAATTATAATAGTGGCGGGCCACTTTGTCAGGTAGATGTTTCGTATGAATGCTATTGATGCAACCAAGTATTTAATTTTGACTTTTGAATAACAATGAAAAGGTGTAACGAAGTGTAAATAAATTGATTGAAATTTGGGAAAAACTGAAAATATGAGAATTTTTATTTATAATTAATTCCGTCCCGAATGAATTTTCTTTTTTTGGATAATTTACTTGTATTTGGCAGAGATGTGTGATAGTTGATGCGGAAACTAGCGTCTCCGCTACATACAATAATTTTTGCCAGAAATCATCGAAAAAATCAAGAAAAACTATTGATAATATCGCATCATCGTTTCTCGTAACACTGCCAGTCCTCACACAGCAACAATTGATTATATGAAAGAGAAAAACATAAAATTAATGTCTACTTTTAAAATGTTAATACAAAATTTATTGTTACATTTAATGGCATCCTCTTTGAATAATCCTGGAGATGTTTTCCCATATTACATTAACCATGCAGTGTTTTCGAGAACGCTGATATTATCTGCTAAGACAAGATTAAATTTGTCACGTTGCAGGAGACCGTATTCATGCTATTATGAAGCCCTTTCATTATTCAGTATAAGTACAATGACCTATTCAAAAAATGTAATTGTGTAATTTTCACGTAGCCGCTATTGTTTCATATATATCCTGTTGATGTTAATTTTAATGTATGATCCGCTTTAATTTCCGGTAATAGTTAACTTCGCTATATAAACGTAAAATACATTTTTGGCGGCAGCGCTGGTATTTTGTTATATTTTATTTTATAAATACCAAATTTACCAAAAATTCAATCGTCATCAAATATTTTGACTTACATTAATTAACGTGATAATTTATTTGAACATCGCAATATGCTTGTAATTAATGTTATAAATTCTAAATTTGGAAATGAAGTGTTTGTTTCAGAGACGTACACTAAATAAATCCGCACACATTAATTAGAGAGAACTTTGGAGTTATAGCATTACAGCGTTTAATAGCAATTAATTTAAAAATTAACTCCTTTAGGGTGTACATCTCGTTATTAACGAGATAGCATATGAACTATTTAGTTCCGTTGGGAGCAAGCGTATATATCCCGGTATAGAGTCGCCGTTAATTGAAGTATTAATTATCAAATGGCTGCCTTATACGTACTCCCTGTGCTATGTGTATTATACATATAGTACTTGTCACGCTGGAACATACGCGCATATGCAGGTTGTGCAATAGAAATATTCCACCTTATTCAAGTTAAAGATTATGTAGCAGTCTATTTGGATTAAATTAACTTCGGCAGTCATTCTAAAAAGAAGAAAATTTCGTTGTGTACAATTGACAATTAAAAGATCAGCTAAGCAGAAACAATGTTGGTTTATTTGCGTAAACGTGTGCCGATACAGATGAAAGTTAAATAACAAATGTATTCATATCTATAAGGGCAAAACATTTGAGATCCTTGTAGGGGGGGTTCGAACTTGCTTATGGAAATAGAAATTTTGCATGAAATTGAAAAATGGACGAATAGGTATTGAGAACGTTGGTAACGATATTATTATTATCTCTCTGATGTTATTATTATCTCTGACAAGCAAACAGATATACCGGTCACTTTCGTTGGTACCTGTACAATTTAATAAAGATCGTAAGTCTCCATCAATTCCATGGAGGAGTCAACACCAGGCGCATCAATATTGGGAAGATAAAATTACCAGTGCAGATTAAAAAGTCAGATATAGGTATCATACGTAAGAGGCCACATCATATAAGTACAATGTTTTAGCTATATTAAGTATATATTTATATGGTTATTAAATAACAATACAACAAACAGATACTTATATTCTAAGAACAACAGGTGCCTTGGCTTTGACATATTATTACAAAATGGACAAAAAAATAATAACCTTCTGAAATAATTGTTACTCTAGAAGCTGAATCAGATATATATTGTAAATAAAATAAAAATAAGTACTCCCTAGCTATATGGATGGAGAATGAAAAAAGGTTTCTGGAACTTTTCGATCTTGCAAAAGAATACTTAGCAATTCCAGCAACATAAGAGGGTTTCATACGGCGGGAAATATTATTTTTGCTAAAGGAAACCGTTTTAAAATCAAGAGAGGTATTAAGAAATAAATGAATGTAGGTAGCAAGATTTTGTATTTGAAATAAGAAAGTGTAGGTCTAATTTCATAATAACCGGAAGTGACACAAACCTGAAAATATTTGAAAAAAAATTGATCTGCAAAAACATACATCTACAAAATTTGAAATTGATATCCTAAGCGGTTCTCATATACTGTTAACATTTGGTATATTTTTATCGTTCTTAGAACGGTAAGTACTAGTTATCGTCGTGTTTTAGCCATAACAATTAGTAAAATCAACATATCGTTATGGAAATATATCTGGTATAATAATAAATCAGTTTACCAAGTTTTCCATTTAACCGGAATAGTTTGATTTTCTAAATACTATATTGCACCCTACTATCAACATACCAAATTATTTACACTGGATTCGTCGTCGCCATTTTGTTAACTGGAACTTTCCATGTTCCGGACAGGAATATTTGATATTGGCAGCTAATTGAATTAGATGAAACAAATTGTATAGTTAGAAAGAAAAGAAAATACTATTTAATTAGCATTACTCTAGTATGTTTAATGTTTATATAGTTACTGAATACATGAAATTACTGTTTCCAAAGAAACACTTATAAAATTGTACTTATAAAAAAAACGCATTTAAAATTAGTACTTGGATAGTATGAGAAGTATCCGTCTTTGACGGCAGATGGCGGTTTATGTCAAAACCTGCATTACTGATTGTGAATACTATTCTTTAGTCGACGTCGAGTAATATATTGTTTTGAGAGCTGTTGAAAGTGAGTATGTTTATGTATTTGTGGAATCATGGAAAGAGAACAATACCGGTCAGTGTTCCGATCTCTTTTTTTTTGGATAGGAAAACGTGCGCAGGAACCAAAGAGAAGCTGGATGAAGTTTATAAGCTCCGTGCACCTTCAATGACTAACATCTGATCGTGGTTTAATATGTGGCCAAAGGTCCGCATTTGATGAGAAGTAGTAAGGATACTCCACTAAGGTGACTACGGTCAATAAGACCAATAAAGTTCATGATATCCTATTAGCAGACCGCCAGGTGAAGATTATATAGATTACTAATGTGGTAAACATCTCAACAAAACATCCTTCACGGAAAACTAAGTATGAAAGAGCTATCGGCGAGATAGGTGCCGCGTCTGCTGATGATTGATCAAAACGGAATTGTGTGAGAAAAGCAGTGTTTGGACATATTTAAGCGCAATATGAGTGAGTTTCTGCTGCGTTACAAGATTGTAGATGAGACATGGATACATCACTATAACGACAGAAATCAAAGGTCGGTCGGCAAAATGGGTTTTGTCCAGTGAACGTGCGCCAAGGAAAGTAGCGACGATTCTCTCAGCCGGAAAAGTTATGGCGACAACTTTTTTACACAATCTTAATTGATTATTTGGAGACAGGAAGTAAAGTCACGGGGTAGTATCATGCAGATTTATTGGCCCGATTCGACGCTAAATTGGAGAGCGTAGAAAAACATTCTACCATCATGATAACGCCTCGACTCATCGGTAATTTCGACAGCAAAACTACTTCAATTACGGTAAGAGTTGATGCAGATTTGTCCCTCTGTGACTTCTTTCTTTTTTCAAGCTTGAGAAAATGGCTTGACGGAAAGCAGTTTATGACAAAAATGGAGAGGTCGCTGCCCAAACAAGGACCTATTTTGGAGAGTTTGACAAATCCTTTCATTTGGATGACTCAAAAAGTTGGAACACCGCTAGACTAAGCAGATTATGTCGAGAAATAAATGCAAAACAATTGCGTTCTCTTCCTTAACACGGATATTTATTAAACCATCCTCATGTATTTGTCGTTTCCTTTTCGTAATGTTGTAGCAGTTATTTACTATAATTAAAGAAAATTGTAAGCGGACTGATACATAGGCAACATACAGCACGTGTTTGGAGACGATCATTGAAAACGGATGAAGACGAGGTTACCTTGAGAATGAGTTCTTTTCTTTGTATTCAAATATCATTCTGACAGTTGATTTCTGGCCACATTTATCTAAATTCCCTGATCAAATCCCGATATTTACCGTTTGTTCGTACATATGTATACACATGAAAGGGTTTCAGTTAAATAAATACTTTAAATTACCAAAAATAAACAAGCATTGAAACGTTAGATCGTAAACAGCGCTATATATGATGCATACATCCGTCACCCTAAAACTGTTTCAAACATAATTCCGAAACTCTAATAAATATTTCGCTTAATTTTCGTTAAATATCTTCATTCCTACTGCGGTTTCCATATTACTCCGGATGTACAAATGTTTATGCTGCAACCCTTCATGTTCCCGGAATTTTAACTATAAATCCGGCGGAAAATTTGGGGCGTTTAATTTCCTAAAACCGCTTTATCAGCAAGCGAAAATCTAAACAAACAATTTGGCGCTTAGATAACAAAATTACCTTTTTCGACCGCTGCGCTTCGAAGATTGTTATTAATTCCGGAAATTTAACCAGCATGAACGGGTTAGTTGATGTGGCGACGTTGGGCGCACAAAATCCAAGTGCAAACTCTAATGTTATCTAGCCAAACGACAACCTGTTTTTCTTCCTTTTTATTTGACTTCGCTCGGAATGGTAAAATGCCACCATTGCGTTGACACGTGACATTGTAAGCATCCATCAGACGTGCTCCGAATACATTTTAGGTTTTATTTACCAGGCTCAGATCTGCAAATGCTTTCTCTCGGTTCTGGTAAAGTGTGCTAATATACTTAATGGAATGAATAGTAAGAGTAAGGTTGGACCTAAAGACATTAGACAACTACATCTTTCTCGGAATATCGTACAAAATCCATTGTTGCTTTTTGAGATGATTTTGTCGAGTATATTATTGTTTATTTGGGGTCTATCGAATTTTTAACATCCTTCGCATGATTTTCCTTCACATATCATAATAATATAGATATCTTATAAAGCTAAAAAAACCCTTAAAATGTAGTTCAGCGAGAAATTGTAATTAATGCGAATGCACTAGTTAATATTTCCTTAGAAACAATGTATTTTATAATTCTTGATGTAATTTCATCAGTTTTGTTTCCAATTATCAAATCCCCGCTCTATTTATCGTGAAGTATGGTATATGACATGGAAATAGTAACACCAAGAAGGGGTACACATTTTTGACTTAGCTTGGTAAACACATAAGTAAACGTAATAATTGATTATAATTTCAAAGAAAAAGAAGAACAGATTAACCCAATTTAATTTTATTCTTATTAACAATGTGCTGGGCCCCACCCCTATTAGTTTCACACTCTTTCACTCTTTACGGCATTGATTCCTAGTGATAACGGCGAATTCTCTAAGTTCCTCAGTTTTCTTCAATTGTCACGTGTGTACACGTGCTCGACTAGCGAGATCGGGAGATTATTAATTCTTCTTCGAATCGATTTAGTGAGGACGAACATTATCTTACTGGGATGGATATGGAAGAATATGCATTGGATAAACACCAACTGAGACCTACTCCCATAAGTTATAGCATCTCATACCGTACGGCTTGGAGTACACGTTTTTCAACAGAAAATTGAATATCCAGGATTCATTACTGAACACCACGATATGCCACTTCATGTTCCAGTTCATTCGTAACCTATGCCACTCCAAAAGTTGCTATAGGTGTTGAGTGGTAAGTGACAACGCAAGATGTGGTCGATAGGACTGCACATCGAAAGCCCTGATTCGACGATAAACCATTCGAAGGATCGGAGGACGACCTTCACTACCTAACCATAGATCAGTAGTTGAGCCGGTGCTGGAGAATTGCCCTCTTAGTTAGCGCCATTAGGCGAAGGTGGCGGTCCTGCATTTTATTAGTTCTTTTTCGGTCTATGATTCCTTTTGACGACTTTCCTGGCCTTCCCAAGGCCATGACTAATAACAACGCATAATGATGGATTGGTTCTGGTAAAGACGATTTACCTGGACGAAAACCACATTCGCGCAAGCCAACAATTCGGCTTGTCGAATCGTTCAACTGGCGGTAATTTCCACTATGCCGCTCTCTGCACTGAATCAAACCCTCAAAACACGTTAAACAAAAGTATGACAGGAACAAACGGTGAAAATTGAATCAAAATTCGCAAGAAATACACCTGACATTAATGTTGACAAGAATAACACTATAACAATAACTTTTAACAGATAGACAAACCCGATAGAAAATGCGCGGTCACCCCATTTATAAAAATAAAATTATAGTACAAAATGTAAAAGAGTTGCACGGGGAGACTCGCAGAAATAATTGCCAATAATGGTTTAGTTAAAAAAATATTAGATTTATTTGTTGTGTTTGTTTCAGTTAACTTTTTATTTGTTCGCTATTACTGTTACTTACATCCTCTAAAATAACTACAGTTCATTGCAATATTATTTTATTAAGAGCTCAATTGACATACAAAAAATTCTTTCAAATATAGGTAACCTTTGTTGTAAATTTGTTGGCCGCAACTTTATTAAAACACACGTTTCTGCATATATCGTGTCCTACTCATAATGAAAATTGATCTGCTTCAAATTTTTTTTATTATATCGGTATACCATCCTTTTACAGGGAACAGTGGTACAGGCTTATATTATGGCTCTATCCTTTCAATATTGTTGCCAATACTATGTTATTTAGTTAAAGAATGAATGTAGAAAATCGCTGCAAGCGCACATGTAACTACTTGATAATAGAAGCAAGTGCATTGTATTTCTGCGTAACACGACAATGTTACCTTCTACAATTTACGATCAAATAATCAATATTTATTTAACTGGCTACGATATATGCACGAAATATTAAAAGTTCGCTTTTAACAGGAAATGTAAAATCCAGTGCCGATTCCACCGGAATTTTAGATTCAACTACACGCCGGCAGTCATTCGTGTATGCACATAACCAGAAACGAATCCGCTATAAATGTGCATATTCAGGATATGCAGGCACGAATATATTCCACGTTTTATTGCCATTGACCCGTTTTCGATCTCCGTACGGCATTACGTGAGTGTACGGAATAGCAGAACGAAGCGGTATCTATTCTATCGTCGTTGCGATATAGGGCGAATGCGTTAATTTTTGTGAAAGCAAATAGCTATGGTAATTTCTAGGTATTAATAATTATGCGAGAAAATCTACCAATGCAAGAAATGTAGTCAATAAATTTGCTAAATGGAATTACGTTATATTTGCAAAGATTAAACGGAAATCCTTATTATCAGTTGAAATACGAATAATAAGAAGGTTTCTTCTTTCGCATGAAGTATTTAATAACCTCATTAATTTAATTGTATAGTAAAGAGAAGAAACGAAACGTGGTACTATGGGGGCGATCGATCAAGGATTTATGGTTTTCTGATTTATTGGTGCAATTTCTTGCAATTTGGTACATGTATTCAGTGAGCACGTAAAGGTTAGGAATAAATTCGCGAATTTTCCTTAATGCAATCGTAAATGATCGCCCATTTTCATAAAACAATTGTACACAAATATTCGTTGCTAAACAGTTAAACGCGACATGTTGACGTCGTACAGTTTGCAGATAACATTTGCTAAATATGGGCGTCCTCTATTTTGCAGGAAACAAATGGCGCACAATTCAAATCCTATAGTTCCAAATGAGACACCTTTTATTAAATTGTTGAAATTTACACATTTTATATTATATCTAAATTCAACCGTTTTTCCAGGAACTATTGTTGAACTTAAAAAGTAAAATAATTTCGAAACAGTAAGAGCAAATTAAAATTGAATCAAATGTTGAAATTAACCTCTCACTAACCGACAATAGCTTAGACGATTTTTGAACTTTTGTCAAATTTTGTATAACATCAGGTTGAATTGATCTAATTTCTTGTACAATCGTTTTAGTCCATCGATATTGTTTGGTTTGTTCATGTAAATGATTTTACGTAATGTATATGAAAAAAAGGTGGAGTTAGGCCCTGTGGTCTAGTTGGGCTTTTTATTGCATCCCGTCGGCCGATTCTATGATGAGGAAGAAATATGTCTAAGTGGTTAGCCATTGGACATCCAGCTCTTCATTATTTGAATATAAAGTATCCATGGCAGGTATAATAGGAAATCAAAACAACGGTATACAGCTCAGATTGGATGAAAACGTTTCCGACAAATTGGATTATTTCATAATCAAGTTAATGTTATATGTAAATCGAACGGAATGTGTATATTCTTTTACCGAATACAAATTTTTATACTTGCAAAGAAGTTGGGGAGGTAAGAGGTTGTCCCCGTAAATTTGCAGTCGCTGGGATAAAGCTACTTACCCTATCATTTGATACTGGTGGATGAGTTAATAAGTTGCATAAGATATTTGTTAATACTGCCAAGGGGTTGTGTTGCGTTTAGAGCGCTCTACACTGAAAACTGGTGAATCAGCACCTAAAAACCTACTAGTAAATTGGTTAATAAATTGACAAATTTTCATTTAAATCTGAGTGATTTTTATCTTTATACTTTTGTAAGTGGGACAGGACTATATAGGTTAGATCTTAGCCTTAAATTTACCTACCGTCTTCGTATGCGATATAAGGCATACAATTAGATATACTTTAAACCTTGAAAGGTTGAATAAAATCGTACCCGACAGTTAATATACATACATTTAATAATAACTAATCATGTAAGTATACTTTAACGGTCACTAGATGTAAAGGTGTAAAATTTCATCGAATTAGCCTTCTTTTCTAATTGATGTCTCGAAAATGGAGTGACAAACTTTATTGAAATACAAGGTTATCATAAAGTAATATCTTACATTGTGATAACTTTGTATTTCTTTTCTATTATCTATTTCTATTATCTGTCGATATAGATAGGCTGCAATTTTGAATTTAGACGACTTTTTATTCTTATTTTTCTTCAAATTCAATAGAATATAAACTCATTGTCCTACAACGTTGCCAAATGTGTTTTCCATGAGAGGATGTTAATGAAGAAATGTTAAAAATAGACTGTGAAATCAAAAAGAAACTGTTTACGAAAAATTAGGAATAAAAAGTCGTTTAAATTCAAAATTGCAGCTATCTGTATCGACAGATATCGAACACAAACGCTCGTTAAGGCATTAAAAAAACGAACTTCAAGATCCTCGTGACGACGTTGCTACGCCTTCCAATATAAATCAGGGGTCAAAATCAGAAAAGGTGGCGCGAAATCGCATTTGTTAAGTAAGTCGCATCTACCTACCATTCTGCCGGCTAATTCGTGCGTCCTTCTGTGACGATGAAAGAGTAAACGAACTTTAGAGGCCGCTTTGCCCAGTCGGCGAAGGTCGCAATAAAAAAAAAGTGAAGCCACCTTATTGGAAGGCGCCACCCACAGATATTCATGAAAGTTCGTACGCAGCCTTGGGTGTGGGAAACCGGGGCACGTCTCCAGAAAGTCGCACGGTAAATTTTAAACTACCGCGACTCTACTTAGTTAATTTCTCAGCCTAGTACCGTAGCTTGTGACGGAGAAGTAATCAGAGAAACACAAATTAAAGTTTAGTAATAAAAATTTTAATCTGTACCATTTATAATTTTTGGGTAATTATTCATTTGGATGTTTTAATGAACACATTTGATTCGATCGTTCGCCCTTCAAGATCTTGACGGTTTACAGTGTTTCATAAACATAAATGTTCAGCACTATTTATTACCCAGCATAAAAAAAATAAAGAAGTGGTGTACAATTACGCCTATCTTGAAACGTGTTTAGTTAGTAGTTACAGGTTCCCAACAAACGGGAGATACACTAAAATCCCATTATTGTAGCAACTGGGACTGGCAATTATTTCAATTTCCTAAGACTGTATAAGAACTTAAAGTACATATATCCCGTATTCTGTGACAATGTCATACTTATTCAAGTAAGCTGACATTAAGTGTAGAAGAAAATTACAGCGACACTTGTACTACGCAATTTACAATAAATAAAGCTTGAACCGTGTACATACTGATGCGAAATGTATTTATTCATTGCGTTTACATGTAATTTATTAGTGACGTTTCTATACAATTAAAACAAACGACCGGTGGAAGCGTGAAAACGTTTAATTCTACTTTAAATTATTGCAGTTGCACGTAGATAGGTCAATATTTATTTAACTAGCACTAACGCTAACGAATTGTTTTATTTTTACAGATGTATACAGATGATACAGAGATTTCACACTGACGGGTTAGGGACATAAGCGCACTAACGGTAAAGGTATAATGGAGGAGGTACATGAAATCATCTTTAAACTGATATATTCGTTGTGATTTTGCTAAATTAAATAAGTTTTTCCTCATGGGAACTAGTACTAAAATATTTAATTGTTTACCGGGGAATTCAAATTAAGTCTTAAAAACCACCCGAAATCTTGTAACTTTTATTCTTTGGATGAATATTTTGAAATAGACACATTACGGCCTCTGTGCGTTTAATTGAACTTAAGATTCCAACACTATGTATAAGTGACAAAACACGCAAGTATGTATTTATAAAATTTTGAATGTGTTATTTTTGAAGGATCATTGGTGTAACGGGACGCCCATATTCAGTATTATTTTTAATTAATATTTATTTACAGCTACCCGACAGAATTCATTTATATACTTTGCTAAATGTATTTATGTTAAAAAATATGTTATTATTTTATTCACCCCTGTATGCAAGTAGTCGACATCTTAGTAGTCACCCGATATGGCCATATGTGGTATGAAATGTACGTTTCTGTAGAAATGTTGAATTTTTCGTTCATCTGATTTGTTGTGCGACTTGTGGAAAATGACCAGTGCGATGATATTCTGAGGAAAAGGCTGCGTTGATATTGCAAAAAAAAGAGAAGTCTTCTGAACAAGGACAAGGCGGGCGGACGTGTGACCAGCGTCCGAAGCAACGACGGTTGGCAGTAGCAAACTTCAACTGCCTAGTCTGTCGTGAAACAAGCCACGAAAGAAACTTATAACAAAGTTATGTGGTATTATAGCGCAATACCAACACATATAAGTCGCTAGGTGCCCCACTCAGTAAGAGCGTTAACCACAGCCTTAAAGTGCGTTATATAAGTGTTAGAAGTGTTATTAAAAAAAGCTGGTCACCGCCGCTTGGGAGCTGCAAGACAGAGTCACTATTTTCCACCTAAGAAGATGTCAGCAAGTCATCGCTAGAAGAAGATGCCCATGAAGTCAAATTATTTCTTTTTAATCGGTGTTTTCTTTATGTATCTAGATTTATTCTTTGTTGTGTTGAGTCATTTAAATTACATTCTTTCATTAATGTAGTTACTATAAATTTTCGTTATTTATTATAATTAATATTCAGTTCTATTTCATTTTTGCCCCGTATACATTATATTCATATTAAATCTCATGTTCACACGTTTCTCTTTCTTCTTTCGGTGAGCAGGCACGGCACTCAATGCACAGTCAGCTTTTTCATATCCAAATCTTTAGTTAAAATATGACAAACATGTTATTTTGAGTTCTTATTCGATGGTCGTCTAATACCATTTGATGAATTTCGATGTTATTGGCAGTGGTTATAGTTTTTGGCCGTATTGGACGTTCGTCGTCAATCGAGTTAGTATGACCACGTGGACGGAAGTCTCCGTAAACAGCGTCCATCTCGGTTCTAATTTGCAGAAGTGTATTTGTCTTTCAAATGCAAAAATTTAATGACAGCTCCATATTCGATTTTTTTTCATTCCAACACTAACATCAACTGACACAAGTGACCCTTAAACAAGAACTGAACGTCCATCACGGCTGAAATTTTCAAAAGCGTCCTTTAACGTATGCGCAATTCTATTACCAGAATATTCTTAACATCTTCATGTTTGGTGTGACACTTTTTAGACTGCCCTCGTATCATCACTAAACTTGGTATACTTGCAGTTGCTGGTTAGCCCTGACAGCATTACCGTTACTGTTAAGCAGAAACCCACTTAAATCGTGAAGTGCCTATCGCTGATAATAAAATAAGCGCCCCCTTAACTTTCTATTTTAGTACATCCCTTTGGTCGCGAAATCGCCCTGGATGGTTCGAGCAGAGCATACTTCATTGTTCGCCGATACATCAATAGCCAAAAGAAGTCCTACAGGACTGTCTGCCGGGACACCGCTAGTACTTTAATCTCTATTGCAACGTTAAATGTTATGCTATTATAATTGCTATGATAAGCGCGTAGTTCACATTGTTCCTTCATTTTATTGAAGTACGCTTTGGTAACGGCAACGCTCCACCAACGCCTAACATGATGTTGCAGTGTGTTACGTAATTATCCGAGTGTCCTGTTTCTTTATCTGGGGCATTTAGGTAACGAAAATTACTAGGAAACAGGAACATGCCCTACATCCTCACGTTATTCAATTTTGAAGTTTTAGTAACCCAATTCACTAAATGCACGGGAAGGATTCTCTATGATCTTAATAATAATTTGGCAAATTAAATGTAGCTACCCAATGAGTCGTCAAAATTGCTAAGGAACGTGCACATTTCAAAGTTGCGGATACGCAGCGATGAGTCGCATTGGTTATATAATATTCTGCAAAACAATTTGTGATTTCAGATCGTTTGGGAATGTAATTCGCGTTATTTGTAATTTTATTTTAAGAATGATAGTAAGTTACATTGCATTAACAAATGCTGTTGAACAGATGAGCGAAAGAACGCTAACATAAGTAAAGAGTTTAGATGAAGCTGCTCTAGAAGATAAACGTGTTATATTCAAAATTAATGTAGTTTGTGAATGTAGATGTTAAAAAAGTATTTCAGAGTGCAATTTTGATTTAAAAAAATGTGGAAAGCATAGTTTATTTCAATATATTAATCGTTTGGAATACTATTGTCGTTCGATTTTATTAAATTGCCGAAAGGATATTAGGTTGACATTCTCAAATTTATAGCAAATCTCCGAGAAGAGAATCCGTGTCATTATTACTAAAATTCTAATTACAATATTGGAGTATATTGCATGTTAGATATAAAGCAGAATGCTAACTGTACCTTTTAAATTCACTTGGATGCATGGCATTTATTATAATGCGCATGCATTGAAAAATATTCTGTTATTGTTTAGCTAGTCGTTTGTATCAGTCGATGTTATTGTTTCTCTAACGTGAAAAAAATCGAATATCGAACCGTCGGTAAAGTCTTGCATTAAAGGCAATACATCTACACAAGTTAAAGCCGTGATGTCACTGCTTCCTGAACGGCAGGCATGCGTTTCGTTGGCACTAGAGGGCGCCAAGAAATGTCGAGTTTGTCGTTTTGAAAGTTGTGGTATTAACTGCGAGGCAACAGCGATAGAAGGTAGAGATATGAAAAGTACTCTCGAAATCACGCTGATGACGCCGGTTAGGCAGAAACATGTCCGTGTGTTAGTGTATTTTTCTCTCTCTCCTCTTATTGCGTTTGCCGTGAATTATTCCATTAATACCATGAGGAAGCTAAGCTATCTTAGCATTATTTTTTGGTTATTGTTTCTAGGCATTTTCTGATGTGTTCCGTGATGGATGCTATTTACAGGGACTCGCCATCATCTGCCGCAGTCAAATTTTGGGCACTTGAATTTAAACGTGGTCGTACTAGCTTGGTTGAGGATGAACGTTCGGGATAGTTAAAAAACTGCAACCACTACCGGTAACAACAAATGGTGCTAGACAACAGTCGAATTAAGGCTGGATAGATAGCAGAGACTGTAGGCGTCTCGAAAGAACGTGTTTGTCACATATTAATTGAAGATTTGGGCATAAGAAAGCTAAGTGCGCGTTGGGTGCCGCGCTTGTTCGTTAAGAACTAAAAACGCATTCCAATAAATACTTCCAAATGCCCTGTTGAAGCAGTTTAAGCGAAATAAATGTAATTTTGGCAAAACAGATGAAGGTTGAATCGGCTCCGAAAAAGACGAATACTATTCTGGTAGTCGAGAAAGTGACGGTGACTATTTTTTGAGATAGTCATGGAGTTGTGTTAATCGATTCTCTCGAAAAAGGAAAATAATAACGGCGGCATACTTGCTCATTATTTGCCAAGCTGCAGGCAGACATCGTGGAAAAATCGCTGTATTTGAAGAAGAAGAAAATTCGCCGTATTTGAAGAAAAGATATTCGTAAGTGGCTATTTTGTAAAACAATATGTTAACAACTGTTTGGACCATGTTGAGAGATAAAACTGAATTGATAAAAAATACTTGTTCCTGTTTTATGCTGGAAACTGTTCAAACTATCCTCGTAGCTGACATTTCGTCAAACCTAAATGTGTTTTCTCCGTTAACATTTAATACCCGTACTAGCAAGAGTAATATCGAAGCATGCTAGTATAAAGTTCAATCGTAAAGCCTTTTATAGTGATTACAGCAATGATATGCTGCGGACGCATATTTTAACGATTTAGCGTGTTATGGAATAATGGAATACTCGTCATATTTAGCTATTACTGAATAATAACGAAGGGTTCATACGATGATAGAATAATTATTTTCCCTGTAAATGTCCATAATGGTCATTGCTGAAGCAAATTAATAATGAATTGTGATATGTATAGAAAAATAAATAAAATATAAATTAGATACCGGGCAAAAGAAAAGATATTAAATGCGATAACTTTAGAGTGCCAGAAATAGTATGTAGCTTCTGATGGCTGGATAAATTTTAATAGTTCTAAGAAACCATACGTATATGTAACTATTATCGACTATTCATTGTTGTTTTTTTTCTGGAAGGTCGTTAAAAAAATATAATTTTGCCATATGAACTTGCACTTTGGATTAAGTTAAAAGATATATAAAATATCATTAACTGTGGAAATATAATGTTTCATGTAACGGGTCTTCATATTTTTCTACAGAAATAAACGTTTTTCTGGGTGCTTCCTTTTCAATTCTATATTATCTTGTTAAAAAGCGGTTCAGATTTATTTTCTTGCTATGAAACCCGATTATATCTTGACAGTTACACATAATAAATTCTTCTGTTTCGTAGTAGCAACGCTCTATACGTGCACAGAGTACCATTTGTCGAACGTACCAGGTGTCGAAATATTTGCAGTTGGTTACAGCTACGAAGAAATTAGTTAATTGATTAGTATATGTCTATTCTCTATTGTAATACTTCTTTTACCTTTCCTTTCAGTCTCTATGGTGGCTAATAATTCTATTCCTGCTTTTTCTGATGCTTTCCTAGTTCCATTTGTTTTTCATCCCTTATGTTCCAGATTGCTATTTTCTATGTTTTCTGTTTTCCTCAAGTTTTCGTCTTATTTGGTTTTCTTTCCTTGGGATTTTCGCTGTTTTTTCTTCCTTATCTTCATTTTTACTCACTTTTTTGTGTTCGATTCTGCTGGGTTCGTTTTAGTCTATGTTTTTTCTACTTTTTCCCTTTTCCTTATTCCTAATATTTTTTCCGTCTCGTAATTTTGATTCATCCACGGTCGTCCTAGCTGTATTTTCAATATTTGCGTGATCTAGTTTTTGTGGCTATATAATTTTTCATCAATTCTCACTGTTTGGTATATTGGTACATTTCCATTCCTGTTTGTTAGTTGATGGTTTCTGATATCCTTTTTTCACTTTCTTTCCTTTTCTTTTTCTCGGGTTGGCGATTTTCTTAATCTCATCTTGTCAAAAAGTACAAGATGAGATTAGGAAAATCCTCTTCGGTCATATCACCAATTAATATATATCTTTCCTATGTGAGTATTTCCTAGTTTACTTTTTGTTCTACATAACTTTATGTTTTCTATCTGCGTTATCTAATTCTACAGGATATGTTCTGAATTTTTTTTATAATTCTTTTTAGTGTAGCTGTCTTGCCAGAACTTGTTGGCAGTCCCTGCATCACAACGTTGTTTCTGCTCTTTTCTCTTTCCATTTTATCTACTCTGTCGTTTATTATGTTCTTTCCTCAGTACCACGCTTTTCTCTTTGTAGCTTCTTTCTTTCTTCATTCTTTCTTCGACGGCCCGACGGGGTATATAAGCTGCAAGCTTTTTACTTTTAGTATTTCTCAATTATGTTTCTTCAGATCTTTTTTAAGATCCTCAATAAACATTTGCATTATCATAAGTATTTTTTACTATTTTTGTCCTCTATTTAGTTATTTCGGAGTGGTTTGTGCTCTTTTACTTTTCTCGAAAATTTCAAACGTTTTTTTTTTATTTCTTTTGCATTTATTGGTTTCATTCTTTGCATTACCATCACTATTCATTTTACAAAAAAAATGTCTACTGGAACTACAACTTGTGTTCAATACGACCCTATCCATGTATCTGTATATGTCTATTGTAGCGTTTGATAGTAAAAAAACGTCGGTCAGTCAACACCTAGTAGGCTCCGATCTTTTCACCAACATATTATTATTTAACCTTATTTAAGTTCTCTTTTTGGAGCAAATAATAATACATCCTTTAGCTTTACGTAGACTCAAGGGAGAATTTTACTTTCATTGGCTATGTTACTACTATTCAATGGCGATAATTAATTGCTTTCACATAATGTAAATTGTCGTTAGCCTCCTTTCCGTTTCCATGAATTTCCTTCATAATCTAATTTATTCGACATCGAATATTTGTTGTATATGTATTCTAACCTAAGGAAGGGAAGAAAGTGGAATCTTTCCCAAGGGGATGGAATAATTTATTTCGGAATCGATAGTCTTCCGACTTGTTACAGACGCTAATATACTAACATCGTATTTTTAGTATTGCGTTCTGTTCCAATAGTTCTAATCGGATTACGACGAATAATCAAAATACGAAGCGAGATAAATCAATCAACTTCAGCGGGCGGATAGATTTATTTCACTTACACCGACCGCTGTGGGATCAGTAGAATTTACTGCATCAACGTCCTTGCTGGTCGTCGTTTTGTTTAGAGAGTGGATAACGTGGTAGTACCCGCTGAGTTCTCAGCGTGAAAAAGTTAATTTGATTCGCCATTTGTTTATTTTCTCCTGGCTTTTGTCGTTTCAAGAAAACGTTGCAAAAACAAAGACAGATAAAAAACTGGACTGTTACATTGGATCACTCATGAAGCAGCTAGTTTTTGCTGCAGTTCTTTTACGTTACAATTAAAATTATCTCTTGACAAATGCAATTGTAACACCTACACATGAACCCAACGGGATTAGAACATTAAATTCGTACTAGCGATTGAAATCTGAAAGGTAGAACAAAAAAGTTTGAATTGTACAAAACATCCGAGCGTTGGATTATGGCATGTATCACCCCACCCGTAATGCAAGAAGCGATCGCCTGCACTGCAAATTGTTCACATTAAACATATCCACTACCTAGATAAGATTGCGGTAAGCCTCTATGTGAATACTATTCATTCGGTCTGAAACCAGATACTTAGCAGCTTGCTCTAATCATTCTCTGTGGCTAATTTATATACCTCATACAGAGAATTCCAAATAATTCTTCCATACTCAAGTTATAAACGTACCAATGCGTTTTACCAACGTAATTAGTGTTATAAGGTCGTAGAATTTACTGTATCTCCGTAGAATAAAACCCAATGATTTATTATTTAAATATAATCTTAATAATAGTCTACAACCAAATCCCTCATAGTGTAGCGGCGCTGAAGAGTGGTGTCGCCCACAAGATATCACATTTAGATGTATTCAAGTCTAATTCGTTAGCAACACTTCCTTCCTAGATATTATTCATATTCCCTTATAGCATTTCGCAATCTCGCAATCCGCAATCGAAGATAAGTTTGCGAATGTCAGCGAACAATAATATTCTACACAATGTTATTGATATACGCTAAGAAAAGTAGTGGTCCCAAATTCGACCCTTGTGGGACCCCAAATGTTGCTATATAAGTATCAGATACGAACCCATTATACTCAAAGAAGCGTTTAGCCGATAAGTTAGTAATCATAGAGCAGTCACCAATATACCTATGTTGTAATCGGCGATGGAGGGTAAAATTTTTGTATGGATGTGGTCATACGGATTCCCAGACCAAAACACATTCATCAAAAGCGTTTACAATGTCGTATGGTTTTACTAATTTTTGTGAACCAACAAGCATGTCCCTGGTATTCTTTTTCATTTGTGTTCTTAAGTGTGTAAATGTAACAAGGTTGGTACCATTTATATTTTTAATCATATTTCGTGTTTTCATCTTAATTATATTTCTCGTGTACCAGACTCGGTACCTGTATCTATCGATATAATATGGCACATGCTCATCAAAAACAAAATACAAGGTACCATAATAATGTCATGCTACCATAACATTAGTTAAGCAAAATGTTTGTTAGCAGCATGAACAACTTATTAATTGTGACTATTATCACTAATGTAAGGGAATACGTTGTTCCAGACATTTATAGAATTGATATAATTAATGTTTGGAGGTTAGTTTCCTTTTCAAACACATCGACAAAGGAATACGCGAAAGTATATTAAAGAAGACAAGAAAGGGAATAGTATGATGCAACGAGAAGGAGAATTCTATTGTTCCTCAAATGAGTAGACCGAGTCATTTATTGATTTTCGCTCCTCTAAAGGAGGTACCCTGGAAATTCATAAATTGAAAGATTAATTTTCACGTTTTGTATTAGTTACGTGCACTGCGTTATCAGCATGCGAAGTAAATGAGTACCTTACGCAGTACTCGAATAATATAGAACGCGTCGTTGCTTCGCCAATATATTTGGCATTTCGTTCGTAGTTGTTCATCGTTCGATCTTAATTACGGCCATCCATCAAGCCCCGCGGTAACGTTATACTGCAGAGGTGTTCCCGTGGTAGTTGTTTTCCAATTCTGTCGGTGTCAAGAACCCCACAGCCGAATGCCTTGCTTTTTGTACCTGTTGCTATCTATCAATCCCTGCGATTCTTTTTAAAGGGATATTTACCGATTAATCAACGTTGAACACATGGTAGGATAGAATTAGAGATGGTAAGATAAGATTGGTGTTTAATTCTGTTCTGACTTTTCTGAAAGTATTTTGAAGCTTGTACAAAGAAATAAAGGTATGGTATATTGGAAATACCAATGCAACTCATTATTTTTCATTTAGAATAGGTAGACCGGAGAACTAATTGTATATTCTTGAATTTGGCTTATTACATTTTGAGGATGTGATATTTACTACAAACTGTAAAAAACATTGCAACAGAGAAAACTATGAAGAGGTGTCTTAATTTCTATTAAAGTAAGCAGACAAAAATATTTTTGGTTAGTTAATTGTGTATATTAAAAATCCCCAATCGTTTGAAAGCTTCTTCATTATTTGAAGCGCCGATTATTTGGTTACGACCACACACAGAAAATATACCTACAATATCTTCTATTAAGAGAATTATATTTACCTTAAATATAATTTTATCTGTATCCATGATTTATTTAAAGTAAATATATTAAACCATTTAAATATAACGGAACACATAATAGCTTCCTCATGGTATTGATTTACAGCAAACGCAACGCAAGGAGAGAAAAATACGCTTCCTACAGACATGTTTCTGCTTACTCGGCACATTTCGAAGCGAGAAGGTAAACATTTCTTGGCGCTTTTTAGTGCTAAGAAACACATGCAGCTACATAAACCGGGTACTATGTGAATGTGCTAAAAATATTGGGAATTGTTTTTGCACAAGGTACCTTTCAAGGATAATTGGCAGAAAACATGTTCCTGACACTTCTCAAACTAATATGTTTCTGATGCCACGTTATCGTTGCCACCTGTTCATGGTTTCCATAAATTTTCTACTATTCAATATAATACATTTGATATATAAACAAAAAGTTAACATTACTGGTTGTCTGCTGCGTCGCTAATGTAGTGACAATCATCTTTTTAATATGGCACATAGAAAAAGTGCACTAGGCAGTTAACTATTGGAATGAATATTCGAAGCCACCGTTCATTCAGAAATATATTCTTTGGGCCGGTGAATGCATATTTAATAGAGACGAAGTCTTTAACTCTCATAACTTTCATTATTGGACAGAGAAAAATTTGCACCAATTTCGTGAATAGGTGACCCGAGAAGGTTTTCTGTAAACGTTTGATTAGGCATAATAAGTCATGCAATTATTGGAGCAATTTACCTTCCGAACCATCTAGATGCTGCTGAATACCTCGATATGCTATACATAATGGAGCTCTTAATTCGTTTTACCATTTATTACATTCAAATAAAATTAATAATACAAAACTCCATATGGTTTTCCGATGGTTTTCTGCGTCCGCGCAAATTAATATAAATTTAAATACCGTACAACAATTTTTCCAAATATAAGTTTTTTTTTCAAATGAGTCCTGCGAGCATAGACGGCAAAATACATTACAATATTAAGATTTTTGATTAAGAAATATACAAAGAACATCGCTATATATAATTCTTCCACTTATTTATACACATGTTGTATATTTGTTTCTTTATTGGGATGTACGCAGCGCATGTAAGAATCCACTGTAGCAAGTGGGAACCCAGGAAATCGCCCCTTTATTTATTGGAACCATCTGTTAGATGTCGCATTAATATGATTTGATTTGTCTTTCTCTTCATCATTTTCTTTACTTCCCTATGTCTCCAATCCCTCATTTGTGTGGATTAGGAGTTCGGGTTTATTTTCGTCCTTTCGTTCTCTCAGGTCTGTTGTCTGCCTCCGTCTAACATCTGCTTCTTTTGGTTTTATGATACTTTGTACCATGTTCTCTGTACTGTTCTCAAATTCTCTTCAGGTCTCAATCATATTTCGAGTGTTTAGCGATTTTTTTATTCATTTATGCGTGTTGTCTCTAATGTCATGCCACTTTTAACACTCGAGGATCGTGTGCTGACTGTGCCTGTATTTCTGCAATACGTACATTGTTATTTGTTCCATTTTTAAAGCGTTTCGCGGTTCTGAAATATCTATGTCCGACCAGTACGTGCGTGAAGTAGTATCAAGCTTTTTATGTGCACATTTTAGCCAGTTTGCTATGTCAGGTATCAGTCTTTTGTTCCATTGAATTTTAGACACATACTCTTCGTAACCCTTTTGTCATATCAGGATTGCATCTTTCCTGACTTGGCTGTCGTTTCTACACATCTCCTGTGTTTTGTGACTTTTACTGCTATGATTTTAGTCCGTCCTTATATTGAAGTACACGTGGTTCCTTATAACTCTAGTCTTTCGTGACGCTATTACTAGCTTGTTTTGTGTCATCCACTTTGCGATTCTCATCCACGTCCATCATAAGGGTGTATAAGAACTAGGTGGCCGGCTCATCCTAATATTTTGGAGTTCCCTGTTAAATCGGTTTTGAAGACATTGTAGTAGAGGATATTCCAGAGTCTGGGTAGCAGTATCCATCCCTGCGGTACACCAGTACTAATTTTTGTCTTGTCTGTCTTCGATATTTGCAGATACCTCCTGTCTAAGTAGTTAGCTACTATGTTAACGAGATACTTTGACACACCCTTGGTTCTCAAGTTGCTCACTATGAGACTTCTGTCGACGGTATTGAAAGCGTTTTGTACGTCGATTGTTATCAACGCGTACCGTCTTTCTGCAACTTTCTACTGCTTCTTGTATAGCGTGTATTGTAGATTTGCCTTTTATGAAGCGATATTGATTTTTTGCAAAACCTCCGTTTTCCCATTTTCAGTCTTGATCTAATACCGCTTACTTAGAGTGTTGAACATAATAATTAAATTTAATATTTTAAGTTAATTCTTACATATGCTTAGGAAAAAGTTTGACCTCAGCATTACAGTAAATATATAATGAACTTAGAAGTATCTACTTGAGATGATTAAGCTAACAGCACTTTTAATTGGAAAGAATGCTATTTTCACAATATTATTCTCTCTAAAATTTAAGAAATACGAAGGTGTGTATGTTTAATATATATATGTATATATATATATATTTTTATTTATGTTGAACGTAAAATAAAAACAAAAATATATTGGATTAAATTTAATTTTGCAATATATTTCTCTCCGTGCAGAATTTTGATTAACTCGAATAAATTCTTCGATTTCGAGTGGAAAATATCTCCTTGTAAATACAGTAACTTCTATGCTTCTGATCCTTTTCTCCTCAAACATTTTAATCCTTTCTATTCCTTTACAGCTTCCACCAAGTACCTCGGTGACAGTATTAAGTAAGTATCATGTATTTCTGAGTAATTCTAAAGCTACGGTAACATTTCTGAAGATGCATTCCACCAGTTTTTTGGCTCTTTCTTGGTTGCTCCAGGTTCTTTATGACAATAATCAGCTTTTGTTGGAAGTCTTCTTTACCTTTATTATATGCATACACTAGATTTTCTTGAACTTCAAACGCTTGGAGGAACGTGATTGTGTAGAAGGTGTGATTTTTATGCCTAATTACCACGAGTGAAGACAAATGTAAAAATGCATGTCAAAAACAACATGCATTTTTACATTTTTTATAGGTCTAACGATGATGGAGAATGGTTTCAACAATTCAAAAATTAAAAAATCGTTATAATTAAAAACTACAATTTCTCTCCACACCAAGAGATCCTTTCTTCGTCTGTAAAAAGATTACTTGCTTTATAGGTAACATAATACTCAAAGTGGGGAGCAGAATATCAAATATTAGCTGTTCACTAAATGTTCACTAAATCAATTTTCGTAAATATTTTGTAACAAGTTGAATTTAGGTATTGGTAATCTTATACAAAGTGATTATATATTTTCTAGTGGAAGCGAAATGCTATAGTATATAGAGGGTACTATGAAAACCATCTTTTTTTTTTGCTAAATATCAAATATATGAATTTTTTCCACTACGACTACGTAGGTCAATTATCACTGCCCTGACTGCAAAGACGTAAGTGTGATTTATCATTTACCTTGATTACCTATTACAACGGGATGTAATGGAATTTTCTGTGCTTAGGCACATAAACATGCCAATAGGTATCATTACATAACACAAATTGATAACGTTGACAATTATATCAGCATTTAGGAAAATATAAGATATTTGTAAAATGATGTTTTTTCGAAATTTTGGGCGAGTAGTAGGGACAATATGATAAGCGCGTTTGCAAGCACGTCCTTTGTGACATAAATAACGGATATTTGATGTCTAACAAGCGTTTTTTATATTATCAATAATAATGATGCTGTCCAAGAACATCGCAGTATTATTCGACCTTGAATGTACGTTCTTTGGTCATTAAATCTACGTATTTTATAAAAATGATAGAGAAAGGCCAAAGAAGCTTTTAACAAGCATGTTTCATATTGTAGATTACATTAATCTAACAAGTTATCTTATCCTTTCACCGGGATATTCGTTAACTAAAGATATATTATTTAAAGAAACCCCTAATAAGGGCAAATTGGGCATCGGTGTAGATGTTGTTATTCATTAACGTACCTTAGTTTGTATTGATGCATTATTGATTTATATATAAGCAGATTTTGCGGGTGCACCTATCCCTAAGATTGTTCTTGCGAAAACGAAACAATTAGTTAAGGCGGTGGTTGCATGAAGCGTTGAATAGTTGAATGTTTATAACTTTTACTGTTTCAGATAGTAATTTGTATTATAAACTTCGAAGATCTATTTTGGAAATTACATCTATTTATATGCGCGGTGGAAAATTTGATCATCTTTTACAAATAATGTTTCTGCGCAAAAAAAAGTCCACGTTAAAGGTCTCTTTTACAGTCGAGTGACATGAGTTTCGGCGTGAACGCCACCATATTCAACCTATAAAATGTTTAGAAGTTCTGCATACGAAATTTATGGATATATGTTTATGTATACGTCGGTAGGTAGCTTCCGTTTATTCCTTTTACGTCTGTTTGAAATACAGCTTTGCGTTTCTTGCATAAGAAGCACAGTCTGCTCATGTCGAGTAATTTCTAGACGTAATTCTGGACATTCCAGTCAAATTCGTCGCGTCGGAGACGTGGATTCCGGAATGTATCTATGTTTGCAAGCTTCTCCGATAGGATCGTGTGAATGCTCACTCTCTCATAGGTATATAAATGCTTAGGACAATGTCTGGCTACAGCTAAAATTTGTCGAGCGCGTACACTTAATTATAATAAAGTGACGTTATCAGATTAGTGGAAAATGGATATAGCTTGGAAGTTAAAAATACTTTGGTTTGTTGCTTCGAAAAAAAAGCACAGAATAATTAAGTTTTCGGTTGAATTTGTTATGATCAAGGTTTTTTGAAAATTGAAAAGAAATAAAGCAAACATTGAACAAATTAGCAGTGTTCCACCGTATGCAACTTTGCATTAAGTAGTAGACTCTTCAAAACAGCATCTTTCTTAGCTTTCAGTGTGGAAAGTTCACACATGCTTTCCATCGTTTTTATATACAATTTTATATCTGCCGATTGTTTTGCTTATTTTTTTCTCTTTTTCTATTTTTTTCATTACTTTCTATTACTGATCCTAGATATTTTCACTTTTAACGTTATTTATATTGTCATCACCAATTATGTAACTCAAGAAAATGAACAGAGAAAGAAAGAGTATACAAAAATATTCGCATAACTTTTCGTGATATAAAGTGTCTGGTCACACTCGTGGTCTTTTAAAGAATTTGGGTTTTCGGCTTGAAACCGCGTCGTAATCGCATGAGAATGCGGACGTTTCGCTCTCATTTCCATGGAGCTTCTTCTGAGCTGCTGCATGTTGTCTTCTTGAATTCTTTTTACAGCAGCGAGACAAAAGCAATCGGAGGACATAAAAACAGAAGGGCGACCGTTGCATCATCCTTGCAGTCTTTGTCACCTTCATTGAAACGCTCGATCCCCTTAAAAAGAGCTGTTTTCTTCAGTGGATTATCTCCATAGGTAGCTCTCAACATCTCGTTGTTTTTTTTAAGTTTCTTGCAAGGTTCACCAAAAATTTGATATTGAGTCGTTGTTTCATCTGTTCATCAATCTTCATCGTTAATGAGAGCAATAAAAGGGAGTCTCAAAAAATCCTCTCACTAGTTATAAGCTTGTCTTGACAATTTGACGGTTATCGCTGTACCCGTGGGTTCCCTGCCAATAGAGCAGTCAATTGGCATGGGATAATCCTAATACCCCACTAGCTTAAATCGCGTATTTCTTAAGCAATCCATGTATCATAGGGCCTCATAGTTAATCCACTTTTTTTCTCAATATATGTGTGTACTTAGATTCTCCACTTTTATAGTTTTGTTTTATCTATTTCTATGCAGACAATGTTGATATTTTAACATTCTTTCACTTTAATTCAGTAAAGTCAGCGGTTACTATGTTTGGAAACAGAGGTGATCAGGTTAGAGCTTTAAGTGAACAGAAAAAATGCTGGATGCGGGCAGTTTATAACAATTAGTGAAACAATATTTATAAATTTCCTACTGAAATATATTAGAGTATGCTTCTTTTCTTACAATGTTTGCTAATGTGCAATAATGCATAGCTTCCTCCAATTACATCAATTTGATACGAACTGATTCTTACAATGTTGTTGCATTTCCCTTTAAGGGATTTCTTCTGTAAAGTGTTGTTTATGTTTATGCGACCAACAATAAAAGAGTTACTTCTGGCTCTACTACAAAGTTTGCCATTTCTTATCATTAAGGTTTAAGCAACACGTGTCAAATTTTCCAAGACAGCATTATGCAAATACTCCAGACTTTATAACAAATCTAATTATGGTCGTTTCGTGTATGATCTGTTGCTAGAGTGTATATAGAAAGAAAAACAGGATTCAAATCATACAAACTCATGTTTGGGCTTCATATTTTGTACTAAAAGAAGTGCTGTAGGTATACCATTTAACTTGAGGAGAATAGAGAAGATTTTAACGTAGAAAGTTCCGAATCATTTGCACAAGCTTAGTTTGTGGTTCAAGGAGTTGCTTATTTTACAAGCAGAAGTTGAAAAGACAACAATACCACAGCATGAAATCGCTGTTATTATTCGTAACAATATGCATATAGCAGCTTCTAAATGAATTTTATTTACATATATGTACTGTAATGTTTCAACGGTATGAAATTTACGAAATTTTTAAAATTTTACGAAATTCTTAATTTTTACAGAAATTGAATTCCACTACATAAACACCAGGTTTATGTCCTTCGAACACCTCTTCTTCAATAATATACTACTGAACACACTTATGAATAAATTTTGAATTTAAATATTTAATCGAAACTATTAAACTTGGAGGAAATGCTAAGTACAATGTGCCCGGACGACAACTAGACATAAAGTTACAAATAAAATTGGCGTTGTTTTTCACCATTGTTAAATTACGTTGGCAATTGTTTTATTCCATTGTCACCTATGATAATTTTTAACCATTTAAAATATACTATTATTGAAATAGATGCCGAAACAAACGATTTTTGCATTAGCATGATGCAGGGACGCAACTGATGCTGGGATTCTGTGATCTTTGATGACACTCTTGATCACATGCAACACTATAACGTTAAATTATACTGATAATTTATGTGAAACGGACAGAAAGACTTTTAATTGACAGAGATAACTCTTATGTACTAACGTATGTACCGGAACTTGCTGTAGAAATTTCTGACATTAATTTAATGAGAAAGAGAATGACATATAGAAGTAGTTAATATAAGTCTTCCCCACGATTGCCGTTGGCTGGACTTATAATAATTTTATTATTTTTGCGCCCCACAGATATTGGGCTAAACAGAGGAATCTTTCTCTATGGATCGAGCTTCCTACCAACAGATGGACCCTCATACCCGACAATGTGAAATCCAAGATGAGAAGTGAATATGGCGTTGATGACAACTAACCTCGTCGATGTTATTTTATAACATTACATATTTTATATGCAATTTAAATTCTTAGAAAATATTGCCAATTGTTTACTTCGGTTTGGTTTCTTTTCTTTGGTGGGTTGTAAGAACAGCAAGGTTGTGGGATGTGTGTTCTATATTTTTCATTTTGTTTCTTCTACTATTGTGCTTATGAGAACAAATATTGCTACTTCGAATAGAAAAGGTAAATTTTATTCAATGAAAACTTTATAATAAAAGGATTTTTTCAGGCGCGGATTTTTAGACCCTAAACTTAGATAGAACGATTTTATTGCGCACGTATAATAACAATTTTTATACCTTGCGAAGTTTATTTCGGTGCGGTACAACAGATACAATTCGTTAAAAGCACCTGTGGGACATGTTCTGTTTTCTTTAACCACATACTGTACAACCGCGCTTAAAATAACAATCACAGGGTTATAGGACGTAAAAACCTATGATCGGGGTGACGCACGGATCCGACCTGTCAAATAAAGCGAATTTATGGCGGATGAGCCGGCCGGCACGGAATATGCTGGGGTGATATTCCCACCGCAGATGTTGCGGGTAACTACAATATAACCACGGTGGAAGTAAATATAGTTTATCGATTCCGCTTTGTTAGAGTTGGGTATACATACTTATGACATGTACTTCCACTCCATTACCCAATCACAGCTAGTATCAAATAACTATTTTCTTTCTCTTATAAGTTTCAAATTAATAGATAACTTTAAATAAAGTTTGGCACATCTGAGAAAGATTCTAATTTGAACGAGTGTTTAATTAGTTTAATTATTGCTTATAATTACTTATTAAATAATGCAGGCGTATTTGTACTATTCTTAGTTTGGACTAAAGTTTCGGTGTGTGAGTGGATTACTTTAGAGTATCTGAGGAGTCTACGTTTTTCGCTAATTTGTGCCGTAACGATTTTATTTTCGAGCTTTAAAAATGAGCCAAATTCACGTTTTTTCGGCACTTTTTAAAACATGCCTAAACTATCATTCTGTGCTGGTTCTGAGCTTATTTGTGCTGTTATACAGCGACCGGCATAAATCTTACAATACATCGGAAATATTTTAATAACTAATACATGGTAATTTTTTGTGGGGGAACAGGTCCAGTATGTCTAAAAACTTGAACATTTATATCGGCACACATCACGTGACCACTGGTATGGCGAAAAGAGTTATTTGGAAAACATTAATTTTGAGGTTACGTGTAACATGCCTAAAAAAATCACGTTTTTCCATTTTCTTTTATTTTTTAGGAATTCAAATAAAGTTTCGAAATTTGGTTGGTATTCAAACAGCCTCGACGGCCTTATAGTAATCTCCGCATATTGATGGTTTTTCTTGTAGCAAAGATAGTAGGCATTTTGCCAAAAACAATACGGGCACAAACGTAAGAAGTTAAACTTTGCGTAAAATGAAAACAGTATTAAAAGATAAACTAACAAATACACTAATTGAAATAGCTTAAATGTAAAAAATTTTACACTTTGTACCACGGCACACTAAATTGTTTTGTTTTTGATTTCTAAACTTACTTAGAGATCTACGACACGTGCAGTAATATTGTGAGGAGTGACGTCCGTAATGCTATAACTTATAATATTTTATTTAAAGGTTTCCCCTTCAATGTAGAAAATTTTAAAAACATATAACTAACAATAAAAGCAATGTTTACTAAGTACTTTTCTTTTATTACTACTAGATACAATCTATTGCGATGCAGGAATCGATAAAACTGTTTAAGCATTAACTAACCAAATTCAAAGATTTTACTTCAGTTGAAATATGTAACTTATTTGGAAAAATATCAAACAGTTGGGGACTTTTATTTTTTGTCAATATGTTTCCAAAAATTGAATGTAGCATCAAAATTAAATTTTAAGCGAATTTCCCAAATAACTTCTTTGGATATCATGATATCTAATTACAGTGTTTATCAACTTATAGCCTATTTTTTTATTTTTATTTTTAAAAGTGGTGTAAAAAATAAATTGGGATTCCTCTTATTTCCTAAAACAAATTGTACCACATTTTAATAATTGAAAAATTGTCCATAAGTTGCAACATTGATGCCGGTATCATGTTATTTCTTGAAATAGTCGTAAGATAATTGCAATTACTTCATCAAACAGCAATATTTTATATTCGTTTTGTTCTAATATATGCGGCAAAAATTTCGTGTTGTGCTGATCTTGCCTTTGAGATATTCGGGATAAGAGGTTGATGGATAGTAATAATATTTGGCAGCTACAGTACCAATTTGTGTGAGATGTTTGAGATCCATGACTAATAACGGCTGATTTTGATCAGTCAACGTTTTTCTGTCTCGGTGTCTTTGATATACTACTTATAACTGGAAAACTAACTGCAGCTACTATATTGATTAGATGTCTGTTCGACAATGGAAATATTCCCTAGAGGAAGAAATATCAACAATGTAATAAAAAGTCCTATTTCATCCTTTAATTCAAAAAAAATTAGAAAAAACTTTTCTGCAAATCGTTCGGAAATATTGGCAGTCCTGACAATTTTTTTTAAATAAAAGGTCGACATTTCCATACATCAGTGGTTGCGAGGCAACACAAAAGTAGCTTCAAGGAAATGTTCATTTCTGTACTACTAAGGCAATGACTATTTCCTTACAGCTACTTGTGCACTTCAAAAATGAATGAAAACAAGTTTATTTGGAATCAAAATTGAGTGTATTAATTAACAATAAAGAACAGAAGTTAACTAAATTTAAATTAACAATATTAACCCAATCATTATCAATATTTTAAAACTACCTGTTTGTTATATTTACATTAATTTAACAGTTAGTAAACTATTGAACATTGGAAGAATTGAACTACTAAGGTTATTTTGTGTAATATTTCCTACTGCTACATTTTTGTTTGTTTGACAATACTCAATACAGCTATTAAGTATAGACGGGACATTAGAAACAGTAAGACTATTTCATTCAATATCTTCTGATGAAAAAATTTTGTTTGGCACGTTGACCTTATTGTTAAGAGACTCATTGATACACTCCTTAGCGACGTTCATCGATTTCCAGCGGCCTAACCTCATTAAAGTGATTATATCTCCAGCAGAGTCAATTAACATTGTCGCAGAATATCTACGAAAGCAATGGCCAGTATACTCTGTCTGGTTTGGCAAATTCAAATAAGTAGCAACTATTGTAGTCATTCTTATACACTGATATGTTCCTACAACCTGTCTATAAACTTTTCCATGCCGGTATTTGAAGAAAGATCTCATGTTAGGCATGTTTTCTGGTCTTAAAGCTACATACTTCTGGTAAACATTTAAATACATGTCATTAACTACAAATGATCTTGGTTTATTAGTTTTAGAGTCGGGTATGTTAATTAAAGTTTAGTTTGTCGCTCTTCTACATCTAGTGTAGTCATTTTCACTAACTTATCTATTCTTCATGCATGAAATACAGAATATTACAGCAACCTACGAATATAAATAAACAAAATAGTAAATCGAATAAAAAAGTTTTGCAACTAATTACTTTGGTCATCAAATATTTTTGATCTGAAGCTTCCTGAACGAATTTGTTAATTTCCTCTTTTGTTAAAATTTTGGATTTTTTAATATATCCACATCATGTTTAATTGCAAGCGTTGATTACAAAATTCAATAATTAGCCCACAAAGGTGAAGATTTTATCTTTAAACAAAGCACTAAGAAGTATGCCATAATAACATTTTTAGAAGAAGAATCTGTTTTCTGTTTAATAAAGCGATTGTAGACATATTCATATTTTTCTTTGGATTTTGTCGGCAGCAAATTAAATGACGCGGTATTCACTGCCTCCACTAGTGCGGAAGGAGTACCAGGCGGAGAATATTTTTCATCACTCATCGTAACGGCACACTTTATACTCCTATTTGCTTTGAATAATACTGAAAGACGCTACCACAAAATTTCTACCGTTAAATTTGATAATTCAATTTGACTCACATTCATAGTTACATTACAATTTCATGGCTGCATTTATTATTTGCCATTTTTTTTCCAAAATTAAACAAGATTAATTTTTGTCGATGTGTTAACGATTTGCGGAAAAATAATGTTTTCTTCGGAGAAAAAGCCACATTTCCAATGTTCAAATGTTAGGCTTTTTCTCCTAAGTAAACAATATGTTCTTTGGTTGGCTTTGACAGTGGGATGGAATTGTAGGTACATAGGGATGTAAAGTAATAATATATTAATATTGTAATAGGTGTCAATGCATAAAAAAAATTAACAACTTTGACAAATTATGTAAGTATATTGGCAAATATCAAATATTTTCGTAAAACGCAAATTTTTCGATATTTAGTGTTGGTAGTAGGAAAACTATAATATGACACTCGAACCATAAGTGCAGTTTCGCAGTTTCGAACCTTTTGAAGACCGAGCCGGAGCTCACATTGTCAAAGTGATAGGAAACACTCAAATATGAATTAAACAATGAATGAATATATTATAATGTTTTAAATATTATTGCTCTAGATTACTTCTGCTAAGTTACTCGACCAGATCTAATAAAAGGAGGTCGACGACAGTTCTTGCTTCGCAGACTTACGTTCGTAACATTGATTAAATTTTCTTAGTTTACGCGACGATTCGAGCTCTGCTATTCATAGATGTTGTCTACCGCAGTATGCCGGCGATGCATTCTGTATTCTGGGAGGTTCAAATATCGACGTTGTATCAGAAGGAACCAGTACCATCGTGATGTGAATGCAAATGTCTGTACGCCGTTTTTTGTTACTGGCTTCTAGACGGCACTAAATGGCGTTATCTTTGTTGCTGTTTTGGAGATTGGCGAATAAGCTGAGAGGCAAATGACCGTGCGAGGTAGATAAGCACTCAAAGCAACGATGATGACGCTGGGTATTATTATTACCGCTGATTTGAAGTATGGATAAATTTTTACAGAGAATTTAAATTAGAAGAAACTTACGAACAAACTTAAAAAGTAAATGCAGAGGAAGAAAGCCAAAGGCAACAGAAGAAGAACTAGATGAACCACTGAAAGTCGTCGAAAAGAGAAAAGCAGGAGGGGAGGACGACATTGACCTAAAAATGATAAAGACAGATCGTCATGCGGAAAATATAGGGCCATATGTTTTCCTCTAGAAGCGTGAAAGGTTGGTACAAAAATAATACAACATAAACTAAGTGTAAGCATAAGTGAAGAGAAGGCGGACTTCAGGAAAACCAGACAAATAATTGATAACATGTTTAATAAGGCACTTAATAGAAAAGAGAATAGGAACAGGCGAACAACCCGCGCTTTCATTAAACTAAAAGCGGCATTTGAATCGGTACAAAACAAAATTCTAGAAGTAGGCAAAGGTACAAATTCACGGACAAAAATCAGAGGAGATGACATTGGAAAAAGGAAGTAAACAGGGAGGGACTTAAGTCCGATATTCAACAAATCTCCTAACAATTATGGGATACAGGAATATGTAAAAATGGAAAGCTTCTTATACACTAAACTAAACTATATATTGAAGTAAACATTAGAAAAAGTAAAATAATGTATATTAAAGCATTTCTCACTAGTTTCTATGAACTTAATTACTATTTATCTGTAATTAATAATAATAAATCTACTAGTTATAAAATCAAAATAATGTAGATTGGGCAACAGTATTATGTGAAATCGTATCGAAAGCCTTAGAATAGTCCAATATTCTTTGTCTCAAGCTGTAATTATGTCATCATTATCGACAACCTTTTAAAAGCGCAGTTGCACAACATCGCCTCTTCCTATATCCGAATCGAAGACCCAGAAGTGTGCATTAAGAAATTCATTAAGCTGACTGCAGATTATTTTCTCCATAAGTTTAGATAATGTAGGTAGTACGCTAATTGGTCGTAGATCTGTATAGTTTTGAGAGTTACTTTTTTCGGTATGGGAGTAACAACAGCTTGCTTGCAAATGTAATATGGGTCAAATACGAAATAATTACTAGACAACATAGTTTTATTGATAAAATAAAGTCCAATAACATTTGACTTTTAAGAATTGTGTGCAACGTAATCCTTAGAAATAGCAGCAAATCTAAATCTTGGTGATGTGTTATAGAATGACATCAAGTTATCACTGATCTTGCTCTCAGGCAATGACTCGACAGAGATTTCCATTTGAAATGGGTCACACTGTACAAAAATAGACTACCAAAGAAGATAATGTAGGCAAATGGAACACACACATGGAAGGAATAGCCGAAATAGGAGGAAAAGAGGAAAGAATACTGCAGGAATGGTTTAGCTGGAGCTGGGAAAGGATGGCAAGCATGAATAAACAACAGCGAACTCCACTCCGTTAATGGACTACAAGGGACTGATGATAATTTAATTCAATTTTGCACTACTTTACTTTCTGCAAAGGTTGCTTTCTAACAACTAATCATGTTTTCCTAAATTTTTCTTTGTTTAGTTAACACTGCGTGCTCTATTTCTGAATATCCAATCAAACAATTTCGAACTAGTGTAACACGCATTATTTGATCGTAATGGTGTTACCGCTTACTAACCGCTTTCATATCTTCCGTCAATAAATTCACGTTTTGGCTTTATACCGCCGCTATATAATTTACGATTGCGTTTATTGAGTATACCAATGACGTTATGATATGTATCAAATTAAACGACACACGCGGGAATAAAACGTATGTATGTGGAGGCGAATGTATCCGTAACGAACGATATGGCTGCTTTGATACATAACGACGAAATTAAGCCAATATTAACGTTATGCGGAGACATAATTTATCCAATTACGCTAAAGTAACGCTGCTACATTCTTTTTAAGTATCAGATACAGCAGTCGAATAGTATACCTTTTTTGTTTATGTACAGAGATCAGAAATAACGCAACAAAAGGGACCAAAAAAACTGGGGAATTTCGCAAAGGAGGATACGTGCTAGTTTTTTTGGCTCGTGCCTGTCTTTTCCATTTATACGAATACATCTTGACTTAATTTAATTTACACCGTCACGATATCTGTTTACGTAATGCGTTATGACAGAAGATCTATCTACTACCAGAAACATTAACGAATATTATATTTTATGCCAGTGGATTCATTTTTTATCCTCACCGTGGGGATCTCGCTGATTATTAGATATAGGATGTATGTTTAAATATGATAAAGTTGCTCAATTTTGTATTTGTTATGCATTCGAAGAGAAAAGGGACCTACGACAAATGACTTTTGAGATTAAAAAAATAATCTAAAAGGCTTATTTTCTTCCTGCAGAAGAAGAAGAAAAACAAAAGAGATTCTTAAGGCCGCCTTCGATCTTCTATCTAATGGTGTAACGAAATGTCTATATGATGCTTAAGTTATTTCACCAACTTTCTTATTTCTTATCGGCGTAATATTGAATTTTGGTACCGTTAGCAAGAGTCTATGTACGACATTTTCATTCTTAAATACTTCTTCTTCGTCGAACCGAAGTACAATAATAGCAAGTACAAGATATCTACGATTGTATCCAGAACGACAGCAGCTACATCATATCATTTTTCTAGATCTTGATAGAAACTTGATTGAGAATGGATCGTTAACCGAGCCGGGCAATCTTTATGTTAAGAAGGATTTGCATAAATGCGTATTTATGCAAAGCTTATGTAAATCTTGAATTTTCTAGGTAAATAAATCATCAATATCTGTACGCGAAATGGCGTCAGAATTAAACATACTCCAGACTCGAGCGTGGGGAACTTTACATTCAAATAAGTTTAAACCAAACAACCATTCATGTTAGGCATAACATGGTGATCATTTTGGACGACCGGAGTACTGCAATTAGTTAGTGGAAAGACGACGAATATTTTTTAAACATAATTATCCGGGCAGATGAACCAAAGTTATCAATTCTGGAATCTTACATATACACCTTTTTACCATTCATGCTGACTGAAAGGATTGTGTACATAATGAATAATAGTGGACCAAGAAACTAATATTCTTTGGCGAAGGCAACCACTATTACATTCTGTCATCTGCACCTTGCCAATAAGGTGAGATCTTGGTAATTCTAGCTTTCAATTAGAATATTGTGATTGATGCTTTTGTGAGGTGTTTATTTCGATATACCTGTGACTGTTAAATCCGTTGTGTATCTACTCCACCATGGCTAATCTGCCAGTTATTGTCGAACGAACCTTTCTGTAATCATGTTGTTTGGAGTATACTTTTGATCCTCCAAGTATCTAGTAACCCTCGACGCTACAGCTTGTTCAAGAACTTTCAATATGGACGGTAGAACGCCGATAGGATAATAATTCTCTGGTCGGTTTTTGTTATCTTTCTCATTATATAGGAACACCTCATTGTCTATAATGTAGTGTCGTAAGCGAGAGAAAATTTGAGAAAAATTGATTTTTCTAAATTAGTTAATTAATTTTAAGGTCACTAGACACACTTTCGCCAGTTTAAATTAAAAATAAATATCAATTATTTACGTTTTGCCAGAATTAATATGAAAATAGGAAAAACTAACCTGAAATTGTTGTGATGTTTAAATATAAACTCTGCGGTTACGTCTTCTCAAAGATCCCGCGTGTTTTTAAATTATTAAAACTAAATTAAAACTATTTTAAACACGTGGAACTTAGTGAGGCGGTGCATATTTCCACATATCCATACTTACATTATGTATAACAAACCAAGTAAACATTTCAGTAGTGTATATTTTGGTGCATGCTGTGAAAGGATGTGGTATTCTTTATGTGATGGTTAGTAAGTAGGTCCTTAAATGAGACGGTGGAGTGTATACTATCCGCCATCTTTTCGCTCACTTTACTGAAATATCTGTTCTGTTCTGATTGCAGTTACAGAGGTTGCGTCCTTATTATGACTGTTTACTACTTTTAGTTTCTTGTTTATTGCATTAAATACTGCTCGAACAAATTAACAGGAATTTGTTCTCAAACGGTATAAGCTAGTTATTGCCAGTACACTCCAACTTCCGGCTAGATAAAGGGGCAAGCACATGTTGAATGTGAAAAGTGGTTGATGAAATCATGGAATAGGCTAATACAAATGCATGCGTGAGTATTTTGTTTTAATTAATAAAATAAAATTTGATTTTAAGTTATTTATAAGTAACCAAAGCTGAAAAATACGTGCATAAACTTTTGTTTGTACAAGAGTGGACCGCTTAAATAACATGCGCCTAATCGACTCTACTAATTGAACAGCACTACATTTCTCTAACCCTTGAAGTTCCTATAATCCTGCAAACTTTAACTTATCGATCCGTATTTCGAATTACTAATACTCTTATAACTGGACCGGCCACTTCGAAGCCAAACAGATCCGCCGGAAGCTTATGAATAAATAAAGGAGTTAGGATCTCCTCCGTTCGGACCGGTAGACTCCCTTCGTTTTCCTTCCCGTACCGCAATTACCGCCGGCTCGGCGTCCGCAAAACATTTATCCCTTATCAGGTAGCAATAATATATGACAATTTCATGAACATTTTCCTCGATACCTAGGCTGGTTCTATTCTGTACGTGACTGAGGACGCTTAATTCGTCCACGTTTCACGCGAGGGAGATTCCAAGCAGTCGCCAACAGGAAAAGTGCGCCCCGAGTCTGGAGTGGAATGATTAATAGCGCGCCCTTTTCGCCGTAAATTGCGAAGCGTACAGGGCTCTTCTTGCACGAGCACCTAGTTTCGCTCCTTTTTTTGCGTCTGCAAGAGGTTGCCGCTAGCACAGTTTAAATGAACGTCTAGAACAAAATCTACGTGTTTAATTAATTAGAATTTATAGCAGATTTTCTCGAATAGTGGATTTTATAATTTCGTTACTTTGCCGTGAAAATTATTTCAATTAAATGGATAAACTAAGAAAACCAGTTGAGAATTTTAAGCTACAAGGTGATGTAGAATATTGTTTAAAGCTGCAAATATACAGCAAATGTGTAAGAATTTGCGAAAATCGTATTGGTAGTATTTTAATAGCGCGCATAACTTTAGGACCTTGGGAATCATATTGGGCATTCATTAGTACGAACCAACCAATGGTTGAGTAAAACGATCTCAGTAAATGAATGGAAATGAATAAAATCCGCAGTAGACAAACTAGTAACGGCAAAAAGAAAAATAGGCAACCTAAGTATGGTTCTAGTATGGCGAAAGTTAGATACATTCAGATTAGTGTCAGCTGTAGCAAATTTGTTTCTGCACGTTGTACATTGTGCTGTTTTGCATAGCCAACTCATCTTCATTATCATTATACCCTTACAATAACACGAACTCGACAGTGCAGTGTATTCAACATTTGAAGTCAATGTTTGTAGAACTTCAGCTTTTCCGAAAACTTCCTTGCGGATTAATTTCTTAGGTCTCATTCATATCTACAAGCTTTCCTCTTTACTCTATTGTTAATTTTCTCATGATTATTATTGCTAGATAGGTTTGAGAACACTCCGTTAAACATAGACACTTCTTTCCTGTTGACTTCACATCTCGAAGAATAATACTCGTAATTATCTGTCAATAAGGATTTCTTCTCTCGTTCCTATAACACCTCTAAAACCCATATATTACCAATTTAAATATCTTGTAAACTAAGGGTAAAACTAAACAAATCTTATCTACGACCTTTTATTTATTTCAGTTTCAAGAGGAAAGGAAACAAATATCATTATCGAAAATTGAGATTGTCAGTTCGAACGAATTGATTCTCAAGGCAAAAAAATAGAGTAATTTTGTATTAATTCTTTACATTATTTCTCAAATTTCATTTTGTCTCATATTTTTCGACAACGCTATGTATTTCCTTTAAGTGTTAGTGTACAACTTACTAATCAAATGTTTTAGAGCTTCCCTTAACTCCCCGACAGTAATTCCTATTGTTTGATTTTTCTTAGTTTACTGTTGGTAATTTTTTTTACCGTTTGAATTCCCTTAACTCGCCGACGGTAATTTTTATTGTCTGAGTACCCTTAAGTGGCTAAAGGTAATTTTATTGTGTGAATCCCCTTAACTCGCCAACGGCACTTTTATCGATTGATTTTACCGACGAGAGAACTTCTATTCGAAATACCGCTTATTTCCTCTTGCAAATATATTTAACACACCGCGACGAATTTGTTTTATTTTATTTGAAAATTAGGAACTTTGTTTTATTTAAGTTTATTTAAAGTTACATCCGTAAGATAAGGATTTTATTTCGCTTTATTTTGCTTTAATGCCAATGACGTTAGATTGTGTAAATAAAGTATACACCGGTTGGTGGTGACATAAATGTGACGGCGCGGACCGATTCGATTTCCTCGTGTATTTTCGTTGCATAGTACACAATGTGAAAGGAAATACACGAGGGAATCTAATAACTGCCCGGGCTCTTGAAATTATGTCATCACCAAGCGCTGCTGCTGTACTTATTCCGAAAACCATGGAAGAACCAAAGCTACCTTAGGTAGATTGTTAGTCACAAAGTAATTTTATCAAGAAAATAAATAGTAAAACGACTCTTCACATTTTGCGAACGTGGAGGATTTCCACAACCGATATATATGCTTCAGAGAAGGGACACGCGTTACAATATTTTTATTGTTATTAGTGGATCAGGCATTAGTGACCGCTGATTCGCTGCGAATTTTCAAAAATTTTGTGACTGAAATCTAAATTTGTAAACTGTTTCTTAAGCCCTTTGAATTTGATAGATTATTTATTCACTGTTGCAATATAGTATGTAAACCATATCAAAATAAGTAAATATAATAAATATATAGCAAAATGTTTAAAACAAGTATACAGTGTAAAACACATGTTAGTCAAGCAAACATAAAAAGCAATATTGTAACAATGGAAGAGGGGTCAACAAATATACAAAATGGTATAAATTGTGTTTCTTTCAATGAAATTTCTTATATTTACTATAATTTATGTCTAATATAGTTTGCGGCAGTGTACATTTACGTATGTAAACCCCGCATAATTTCAAATAATCTGATATAATGACTGCACCTGGAAATTATAATAACCATTAAATTCACAAGTTAAATTATTTTCAAATAAACACGTCTTCTCTCTACCACGTTAGAATTACAATACCACGATTATCTTAGTGTCCCTTCCCTTATTTGCTCTCAATAGTAATTGTAAAATTTTAACCAAAATATTTATTCCTTAAAATAAAATGCCCTTTGGTGTAATTGATATAAATGATTTCAAATTATAGACAGAAATAGGCACGTTTCCTAGCGAACTCGATGATGCTTAATTTGAGCAATTATTAATAAGACTAAATGGAATTATTTCATATGTTTTGTGGATGAAGCTACTTCAAATTTGCAAATTAAGGACTGACAGAGTAGAGAGCGAATAATTGTTGCCGATTAAAACCCTGGGGACAGAGAGAGGGGAGCAAGGACTTCTTGTGGATAACTTTTCATATAGATCACTTAACTTATCTTTACTTACAAAATTTGGGATATAGAATTATAATGACAATTCCTTAATAATTTCAGATGTCTTTGGTTGGCCTGCCTTATTTCACAGTTGCGAGCATTTATTCCTATTTTGTTCTGGTTACTTCACTTCGGTAGATGATTTTTATTAAATCTGATGTTATTAAATTTAAAGAATGCGTGATACATCGACACTGCTTGGGCAAACTAATATTGGAGGTTTCAGAAGTTTGCTCTCCATTTTCTAATATTTCCTCATTTTCTGGGATCTTGGATATCATCCTCATTATCTATTTCTTCACAGTCACTTTGTGTGGATCGTATTCATGAATTAAGTATGTTCAATTTAGGCGACATCTGAACGCTAAATTCGTTGGAAGCTTTAATGAAATTCGATCAAAACTCATGTGAATACCGCCAATCATTTCAGGAGTTTTGTCGCAGCAATGATTTCCACAAAAGCTATGACATGCTAGGGTACCTGATTTTCTTCCGAGTGTTTGTGGGTCGACTCTGTAACACGATACTCCCGAAAAACTTGTTTTTGAGGACCAAATATTAGTTATTTAAAACGTTCTTAATTATATCTGCAATTTTTCTTATGGCTGCACTTTTCGACATTACTTTCACATCTAATCCTTCAAATACTGCTATAAAATTTGTTGAAGAGAGAAATGGCTGATATTGCATTTACTACGAATTTACTGCAAATTTAATTCGTTTTCTGTCAAATTCTTCTTGTTGCGCACAAATATTGATGTTAACTTGATTTGTTCTTTTTGAAAAAAATTACCCAGCACAACAGAAAGTTTTTTTCATTATGTGTCCGTTTATCTGTTTTAGATTTCAAGTAGCTTTTAAATACCAAAAAGTATTTAAATACGAATAATCCCTAGCTCTGAATTCTCTGATTCGTTTTTATACTCTTAGCCTACAGTTGTAGTGAAGAAATATAAAAAGATATATTTGAAGCTATTACTTTACATATATTTTAGCTACTAACAAAATTATGCGAGTACTATCTGGACAAAATTTGTATCGGTTTACATATAATAACCATTTTATGTTCTAATATCGTCTAGTAGGTCTTGAACTGTTGGATAATTAAAACGTAAGAAAGAACGTAAAAAAAATACACTATCCACGGACATATTTCTATCTACCCTGCGTCATTACCGTGGTTCCGAGAGTATTTTTTAACTGTACCCTCTATCGTTGTTACCTCACAGTTAATGCCACAACTTTCGAAACGACAAACTAGACATTTGTTGGCGCTCTCTAGTACCAAGAAACGCATACCTGCCGTTTAGAAAACAGCGACATAAACCGGGTACACGAGATGGCGGCGCAAGTAGCGTTTGGGGAACCGCACGTGTGAATATTCCGACAGGCTTACCATAATGTACATTAACAGAACACATCTGAAAATGTCTGCCGTGAATTATTCCACCAATACCATAAGAAAGCTATTTTAGCATTATTTTTTTTTTTGTTATAGTTTCTTGGTATTTTCTGATGTATGCTCGAGACATTTATTCGTATTTCTATTTTTTTTATTATAGTCTACTAAAAAATTTATGACCATTCTTTATTTAAATTTTTAATTCTGGATTCCAAATTTTCTAGAAAACTATTCAATACGAAACAATATGGTTAAATTGATTAAACAATTTTATTAATGTTATGATAAAACGGTGTATTCATTTACATAAGAACTATAAGTAATTATAACAGCAAGTGTAATAGACATTCTGTGTTGTCAAATTCAACCAGCACTACAAACTTAATTAATTTAGTTTGTACACATGCTTTGGCAATTCGCGAATTTAGATGGTCGAATAGAGTACAATATGCAAGGCAATTGATTGCAAAATTTATTCTGGATAATAAAATTAATATGTAATGTATAATTAATGGCTTTTCCGAGTTACCTGATGAAGAGTAGATAGTTTGACGTTGTATAACCATGATGGAGAGCGACTGAATTAATTAGTACATAGAATGCTTTCGTACGTCACTCTCGCAACGCATATGGTTTACAATTAAAATACATATGGAATCTACTTAATCATTTGTATTTAATTTATTGTTCTTTTTGTAAATGAAATTTCCTACTTCCGACACGTATCTACTAAATTTGTGTTTATTCGAAAGTAAATTCTACAATAAAAAAGAAACCTACGCCGGTCTTTGAGATTCCTTCACCAAGAGGTACCTACATATATCGATCCGTATATCATTTTGGCGCGGAGTTAACGATCCTCGTCTTTTCTTTAGGAATGTTCTTTACCTTTTTTCTAGTCCCAACGCAATTTCCGGTACGTGATCCGCGCGCTGTAGAGAAAAGAACTTTATTCATAAATCTTTCCGCCTTTCAATTTGCGATCGAATTCTTACTTACATTATGATTATTGAAAAAGTTTTTCTTATACAGGGGCTGATGTCTTTCCTTTCGGGTATACTTCGCTGGTTTTATAATTTTGTTTCTAGTTTACGCACTTTATCGGTCGCTGGTGTTACTTAAATAAGGTGGATTTAATGCTTATTGGTTGCGAATGTCGGAGTAGTTTTATGTATGACGTTTTAAAATAAGAATATGTTTTAGTACTAAATTTGATAAAGTAACTAGTTATGATAAAAGGAAGGGGGATAAATGTCTTTATTATCAAGTTTGAATTTTGGTTTATTTAATTGAAAGACAATGTTCAATTGTAGATATCGTTTGTGAAAGATGATTTGATTGAACAAAGCTACCTCCAAAAGTTTTATGTTTAGGTGGTCTCCCTCTGCTAGCGCGTCACGTAACAATATCCTATGTTTTTTTCTAAATGATACAACGTGACTTAACCTTGCTCTTGAAATAAAATTTTAACAGTACAACTTTTGAAATCATTTTCTAAATAAGTTACTTAGCGAAAAATACGTTTTGTCTCAAAGGCTACTCGAACTAAAAAGGACCGATTTGTTAACGATAGTTTTTGTTCAATATTCAACACGACCAACTACGATACATATTTCATATAGATAATATTTCACATTTTTACAATACAAATTGACTAAACTCCTTTGGTATCCGTACAGTATGAACGATTTCTGATATACACTTGATAACTTATTGCCAAGTGATATTTAATTTTCGATATTAGGGTAAAGATGAAATAGACATTCTCTGCGTGTTTGTAAAAAGAGACGACATTAAGTATGGAAATTTTCCTCAAAATTATTGTTGGCTAGAAATACTCTAATGAATTATTTGTATAAATTAAATGAATAACTCAGGGCTAACGTTTTATAAGTTACTGTAAAGTGTGGGACTTACTTCATTCGTTAATAAAAATCCAGTAAAAAATTAAATCATCTTTGGTGTTTAATTTAATTTAACATTTAATTAAGTTTTGGATATTAAAACAAACTAGGGCAAGTCCTAACGGACATACATTAATATTTTAATAATATTTATTTAAGTTTTTGAAAACTAAAAAGCTGCTCCCAATTCAAAACCAAATATTTCTTTCTTCAAATTTCGTTCAAATCAGATAAGAATGAGTTTCTTTACATTATTTTCATATATACAATACGCTCGTGGAGTTTGGTCCGTTGCTCCCGACTCAGCCTGCATAGGGTGTTCAACCTAATAATAATAGTAACAACAGTAATATGTATTTATTACCATTGAAAAATAGAATATAAGTAACAGCAATATATACAGAAATATGTATCGCCAACCTTCTAGGAGGAAGGCTGTAGACTCACGTTTTCGCATGCAGCATGCTCCTACCGACCAATAAAGAAGAACTGCCTGCATGAGTCCGATTCCTCAGTGGAAGGAGACCCGGTTGGTCTCCCTTGTTCTCCCGTGCTTCCCATGTTAAACAAGTTCCCTTCTCAACCTTTGATGAGTAACAATCGGCACCGATCTCTCGGAACCTATCTCACATCTTCCTCGTCGGGGTATAGACCGCGCGTGGCGACAACTAGCGGTTCGTCGGAGCCCGGAGAAGTGTGACAACTATCGGGCCCTAAGCCGCCGGGCACTGGCAACTATCGACTAGCGACGAAAACGGAACCGACCGTGAGGTACGATCGGGCCGCCCGTGATATAAGCCTAAACAATGGGGATGGCTGGGCCAAAAACCCTACCCGAATCGCGCCGACGGGATGTTCGTTATCCAGAAATTTGAGATTGAGTCAAGTCGCGACGGCTAGCTCCAGGCCTTAGCATACAGGTGGGGAGCTCCTGGCATTAGGACGAATCCAAAGAATTCCCCAACCAGGGGACACGGTGCAACTAAGCTGCCTCCTCTCCTGTGTATAAATGTTCTTATCACACCCGTTACTCTGAAACCAGAGATTGGGTAATGCTGCAGGGTTTTGTGGGCAGACGCCATAGGGAAACGTTTACCCAGCAATACATACAGCGGGAAATTAAAGGATTTTTGAATGACAAAAAGCAGTACGTAGAAAGCAGAAAAAATTGCTCGATTTCTTTTCCTCGTGAATTAATTTTTGATATTATTGGCCTCTTCCGTGCCATCGAAAGTGACGTTAATTTATCTTAATTGGAACGCTTTGTATATTTTTAACACTGATGAAAATTTGTAGTTACAGGTTACCACTTCACTTCCACCAACGCGTTTCTAAATTGTTTAATTTGGTTGAAGCAATAATGGTGAATTTGTTTGCAAGATGAAGCGGAGAAGTAGAAAATGAGTTTTTAAGGATGACAGTTATTACAGTCATTGGAATGATTGGAAATGAGAAGAGGAGAATTAAAAAATCTACGTCTAGATAATGTGAAAGATAAAGGCTTCTTTGAAGCTGCTTTACCCAGGAGAATACACCGACCGTTGTTTTAAACGATCTTCCATCCTTTTGTTGGCAAATTCCGAAGCAGAGTTTCAATTGTCAAACGTCATGGAGGCTGGAGAAGTAATTCTCCTTATGAACAATAAACTATATATTTCCATAACCAAAAAGTAATGCCAATACAGCTTTCTCATGGCATTGATGGAACCATTTACAGCAAACACAATGCGAGTAGAGAAAAAATACACTACCCGTGGATATGTTTCTGCCTTCCCGGGGTCATCAGCGTGGCTCCGAGCGTGTTTTTCTCCACCTAATACCATTATTTGCATCGCGGTTTTTGGGGGCCAACATATGCTTGGATCGTTGTTTCGAAGGAAAGTTATATAATCTGCGGGGCAAATAGTGGTTGTAGGTGAAGAAAAACACGCTCGGAGCAACGTCATTGATAGGCAGAAACAAGATTGTGGGTTAGTGCTTTTGCTTTTTTCACATGGATTTTTGTGAAAGTGATTCTATCAATACTACGAGAATCTGGCATTTCTTTTTTATTGTTGTTAGGTGTTTTCTTATGTGTTTTTAATATATTTCAATTGTTTTAAAATGATCATTTTATTATAATTTCAGATTCTATTAAATAACTTCCGAACGTTAACCATTTATCACGCCATTTAATATTAATTTCACTTGGGCTATGTTACATTATACTCTATAAAGTTAGCGAACCAGAAATAAATATTCAATGAAACAGAATTAAGTAATAATAAAACTTTTCCGAAGTAATTCTTCGGGTACTAAAGTTCGAACATTTCACCTAAAAAATCACTCATCCGCTTCATTACCTCTATTTTCCGACGGCGTAGTCATAGTTGCCTTGGCCTGTAAATTATGCCGAACTCTCCCCTTACGGAAATTCGTGCATGTAACCTCAAAAATTATCTGCGACACGGCGTGCGGGAATGAGAGCTACTAAAAAAGTAATTTATTTTTCTACATTTCATTGTATATGTCTCATTAATCATCCTTCGTAGTCTTCACCTTTTTATGCCAACATCGCTTTGGTGCTGATAAGGGAAAGTTCTCAGCGAGGAAGTTCTTTTGAAATTTAGATTAAACGGTCTTTTTCTGTGGTGGGCCGCAGTATAAAGAAAGTCGAAAAGGGTTCATAAATTTGAATACGTCTGAATGTTCACGCGGCGTAATTAGTACTTGGCATATTCCACAAGACATAATCTACATATCTTTGTGATTCTATTTTTGCGTTTTTTTTCCATATTCTAGAAGCAGGAAAGAAAAAAGAAATCTTATAGAAACTTGTATTGCTCAATTTTAAATTTATATACTTATTTAAAATTGGAAGGGAGTAGACAGCCGCGTCTTCTCATAAAGAATATAGCTGCAAATATCACTATTTCATTTTTATTGGAGCATTTTAAACTACGGAAGGAAGTCCTAAATTTATTTATTTTTTTGAAATGTTACTTACAATTTGTTCGAGTGAGGCAGAAACAATTGTTGTTCGGCATTTTTGATTATTACGTCTTTTCGACGAAATTAAAATTTAGCCAGTAAAGTTGTTAATAATGAATAGTCAGAGCTAAGGATATTATCCGATAATCAGAGGAAGAATTTTCGTTAGTAATAGCAAACTTTTCTTTTCTTTTCCTCTGAAAAAGAACAATATGTTTGGGTGACATCGGCATATTGATGACTTTTACTATGACGCAAGCACCCTGACATGTAGCCACAGGCGTAGAGCGTTCTGACTTCTCCCAATCAGCTAGTTGTAATACAAGGTTGGTGAACGTGGGGTTAAACCAATACGAGATAAGATAACATACACCAATCTGTGATCAACTGTATCAAACGGTTTAGTATAATCAAGTAAACACAGCAACGTTAAGTTGTATCTGTTTCCCTTATTATGTCGTTGATAACATGAAGTATAAATTGTATAAGGCCCAGAATATTATCTTTCAGTAACGTATTGTCTGAGTTGCTCCTCCATAACTCTCTCAGCAACCTTAGAAAGAACCGGAAGGATGCTTACCGATCCGAGGTCACAGCAGTAGCCTGGGTTAAATTTCTTTGGATGGGGTTAACCAGAGATCGTTGCCAGTAATCCGGAAAGCAACCATTTTCTAAATAGAAATTAACTATGTGTACAATAGAAGGTATTATACGGGGTGTATACAACTGAATAGGACCAATATTTAGACAATCCCAACCACTTGCTGCGCTTTTAATAGAAAACACGATTCCAGGAACTGTATTTTCAGCAATAGAAGTAAACTGAAATGAATTATCGTTTTGTAGGTATATGAGTTGTACAAGGTATCATCCAAAGAAGAATTAGGGACGGAATTTATTAAAAAAATATTAATTTGATCCGGGTCTTGTAAATGATTGGGTAATAATTGTTGTTTTTGCTTACATAAACCCATGTTCCTCAAATACCTCTACAAAATCTTACTAGATCTCATGACGAACATTATATGCGATAAGACATTTCCTTTCTGAACTAATAGCTGATGTGGTTAAATTCCGTAAGGTCTTATAATATCCCAATGATCCCAAAGTTTTATTTTTTTTTATGAATTAAGAGCGATGTTTCTCAGCTTTTGCATAGTCTTTATAGTATCTGTTAACCACAGCTCGGTTTCCTTGGTGAACCGTGATGACACGATAATTCATTAAGCTTATTAAATTATCTGTTAAAAAACTACTACTTATCAATATTTTGCATACCATAAATTAGAAAACATGGCATTGATTGCAGATCAAGCTTAAAATTATCATAACAGAAATTACGTAAGCATTTGTATGTATGCAGATTATTTTTCGTTGTATCATAAATAATAGTGCAGTGTATTAATAGGTCATGAACAGATAATATATCACAGTTCAGTAATGACTCAATTTCAGATACAAAAACTACTGCTAATGTAAAGCTGAACCATATCAAAAGTTTGCGAGTTATCAACAAGCACTAAGGCCGGCTTATTATCATATGACTTCAAATAAATATTAAAGTCTCCCAAGAGAAGCATGTTATCCACTTCCGGGATGATCATTGATAACATATTCTCCAATTCATCAATAAATATTTGATAAAGGCTTATATACAATACCTACACTAAAAGTACAGTCTTTTACTTTGACTGATAACCACAGCTGCTCTATAGAATCATTGCTTTCAAATAATTCAAAATTAAGGTAATCCCTCAAATAAATTTCAAGACTTTCTATCTTTTCTTAGAAGTGAGTAATCTTCAATTCTTATGTCTGCATCCATGATGCTTCTGTTTAACCATGTTTCATTCCAACAACTTTCTCAATTAACACATCTTTAACTAAATCTATCTATAAATAATTTGAAAATGAAACTATGTACGTAATCTAAAGGTAAATGTAATATCACTCAGCTACCCCACCTAATAGCAAAAGTATTCCTTCTCAGTGTAATAAGGAATCAATTACTCAATAAAAACAACACTAAATAATTTGTGTAATAATGAATAGAAATTCTGAAAACGAGAACAGAAGTACAATTTCCCTACCAATAATCTTATATTAAAGTAAGTATAAATCATAACATGAGAATAAAACTTTCAAATGCCTCGAGTAAACAACTCGATTGAAAAATAAATCAACAATTTTGAATTACACGGTTAAATTATATTCGCTCGTTATTGAAAAACATTAGAACATTAGCTCACCTTGATTTTTGTAATCTATTATACTGTTTGTAACATACAACTACATAACTTATTTTCTCCTCAATCAGTACAACACAAACAAGTAGAAATAAAATCATTGATGTGGGATTCATGTATTTTGTTTATAAATCTAAATAAACAAAAAATAATTCATCGACAACGAAATAGGTCCATCTTGCATTAACCAAAAATAAAACTATTTTTAATTACAACCAATCTAATATATATTAGTTCTTTAGCAATAACACTGAACCAATTATAAGAACACACATTTTTTTCTAAATTCAATGCTACAAGTTATTTTACTTTTGTATCACTCCCTGTCGCAGCCAGCAATAAATAAATAAATAAAAAGTTATTATAGTTGAGTGTAGGCTTTCACGACCGTAATCTATTGTAGAAATGTCTTTCGGGTGATGTCGTGTAGTTGATTTTTAACTTGACGTTTCGCTGACTATCCTGTCATCTTCTTCAGAAGATTTCTAAAGACTGCTGTTGTTATCTTTTGCTGCT
>LR736878.1:2587471-2609354 GCA_902654985.2 Oryctes borbonicus
AACAACAGCAGTCTTTAGAAATCTTCTGAAGAAGCTGACAGGATAGTCAGCGAAACGTCAAGTTAAAAATCAACTACACGACATCACCCGAAAGACATTTCTACAAAAAGTTATTATGTTATAATGAAATTGGTGTGTTTCCCTATCCTTTCTGAAACTAAGTTTCTTAATGTACTCCAACTATTTAATGCTCTCCACATTCGCCATGGTCCTCAGTTTATGTAAGATAGACCCATGTCGAACAAACACCTCCCATCAGACATCCATACATTTTTCTTTTTATATTTTTGACCAGCTATCTTGTAAGCCTTATATCTGCATGCTTTGAGGTCTTCGGCTATAAATATTTTACTTCTACTTGGTCTTTGCATAACTATAGTTAAATCTTGTGTGTTTTGTCAACGGCTATATCAAATATATGTACGTTGTTCTGACGCGAGTATTGTTCTAAGTCATCGATCTTACTTGTCAATAGTACGTCTTCCTTTTCTAAATGTTCACATGGGTCTGTATAACTTTTTATCATACGTTCGAGTCCTTGTTCCATGTTCGTTACAATTTTATCGGTTATGCAATTTATAAAATCGGTATCATATAATTACTTTTCAATACAAGATTTGAATACGTTCTTGATATCAATTACTTGGCCCTCGTTAGCGGCGTTGTAACTTGGTAAATGGGCGAAAATTCAAAATGAATAGTGGTAAAAATACAGCCAAGACTAACGAGAAAGAGCGGAGCAGCTTAAAACACGTTATTCACTGAACGTTACCTGCCCCATTCTGGATATCGGATATCTCCGTTGTTATGATAGATATCGATCCGTGGTTTGCAAATTACTGAGGTCTGTTTTTAAGGTACGTGAATGAGTTGCATAGTTTTAATAACCTTTTTAATTTTTGAGTTATATTGTAAATTCGAAAAAAGATCATATCTGAACGCACATTATTAATTATACATATATGTGGTTCTTAAAGTGGTTTTTGTTGCAATTTTTCTTAAATTGGATATTCTTTAATATTTTAATTAATCATACTCTGCGGTTTCCAAAAATATTGAAGAATTTATCCTTTTTCGAACACTAATCTTGCTAATTTCAAATTTCAAGGGATTTATATCTATTTTGCGGCAGAATGGATCGTTTACCAAGCAGCACATTGCTTACGTTTAGAAGAATTTGAATGCAAACTAACGGGATTTTTTAGAAATGGTAAATTAAAAGTGTGCTTTTGCGAAGTTCAAGGAATCTTAAAGAGGAATACCCAGACCACGATATCGTTTTGAATATATCTGACTGGGCATTTCAGAAAATCATTTCATAGGATCAGTTATGTATAAAGAAACATTAAATGGGGATAGATGCTTAAACCTTCTTCCCACTTATGTATCTAACTTCTTAAATAACGATATTCCACTAAACCAGCTACAACATTTATTGTGGCAGCAAGTCGACGCACCGGCTCGCAATGCGATAATTGTGAGGAATTACTTAAATTAAGAGTTTACAAATCGTTGGATCGGATATATAATGGAGTGGATATAAAATTTGTATTTGATTGATTTTCACTCAATTTGATTCACCTGCTTATTTAACATACTCTATGTTAACGATCCAGTGCCGTTATGCAATAGAAAACGGATTAAAAGCGTTTTTAAGTACTTAAAAAATGTATAAGTAGAAAGATTTTTAATTCATAACTTTTTCATTTAAAACTTACAGAATAAGAAATGGAAGTTGTGCAGATTTCCCAGTCGAATTTAAGGCAGCGTCGATCCATTCCCACATTAAATCCCTTTGTAGAATACTTCGAGAAAAGTACTCTTAACGCGAAGCTTGGCACAAATTTCGAGCGCATCTCTTGATAATAATATATATTAGGTATTTTGGATGAAGCACGCAAACGAGCGACTTTGCAAGGGCTCTTCGCAAACCTTTGAATTAATAATCGATGTACTCCTTAATTAAGGTTGGAGTTAATTAATATGTTATCATGCCAACTTAGTAACATAGGAAACAGGTAGAATTAATTATTAGTAAATAATAAATTGATGTTCCTGTATTTATAGGCGACTTCATTTCTTCTTCATTTCCAGTTGCGGGACAATTAATTACCCTTTATGACGAAGTGATGATGAGTAACAAAATCATGAAATACTTTACACACAAAGACTCCTGCCCCAATAAAGAAAAATATAATTTGGAAAAATATTTTGAAAACTGCAGCAATACATGGAAGAATTATACATATAAAAGGGGGCGGGAAACAAAGATGCAACACCCAAAAGCAGATATGTAATACTAGCAACGCGAAATATAATATCTTTTACTATAATCTGATATACCGTTCATTTTCTATGGATAGCCAGATTTTTTAATAAAAGATTCATCGATATACAGTGTCCTAACTTTCGGCAATTGTAAAATTGCGTTTATTTTGTAAATAGTAGTATGCTCAAATTTTCTGATATCATGATAGACCTTATGAAGTATCTTTCAAAATTTTTTTCAAAATCAGAACTCATATCTGAATTTGATATGATTGAAAAATGTTAATATGGTGTCTGGTGTTGATGTAGTGGCAAGCAAAACATACTGACATTGACGATTTCAGACAGTTCATTCACAATATGCTACAAACTGACGATGTCCACAACCAAAACTATTCGTCAAATTGAAGCTAAAATACTGATGTAGAGTCGAGAGAAAATGCAATCCTAATACACCTTTTAAGCAAAAAAGACATTGGAATCATTATTGGAATTGTTATTCTCTCAGTTTCAGTTAAAATTAGCCTTTTCAGCCGTTCAGCCTTATGTTAAAGTAGAGCAGTTCCCAAATAATTTTTAATAATAACAAATAAATGACTGACGTATAGATGAAGAAAGTAATGATATGCAACATTCTTAAATTGTTTTACCACAACTAAAAAGTTTTCTTACTTTTTTAAAAATATTGAAGCAAGAAATTTTTAACGAGAAAAAAAAAATAGCTCCATCAATCAAAAAAACTACTATACCATTCTACTTAAAAGGATGAAGACTAGCCTCATATGTTAAAACTGACAAACAAAATTGTTTCTTGCATAATCCAAACAATTATAGAACCTGGCCAAACGACTTTTACACAAAATATTTCTTTATATCACGTAGTACAATGCTTTATATCACTAACATAGATAAAAATACGATTTGACACCGTTTTAATTCCGTTTGGTTGTTCCATCACCATTTGCATAAGTAGTCAGAATCGACGAGAATGTTATAGTATTACTTCAACACCATCTCGTGATCAGCGAAGTTGAATAAGAACAAAAACTTTCAGTGCTACATATGTTCCGTTTCAATGCTATGAATTTCCTTGCACTGTGAAAAAAATTCTCTGTTTCAGTGTTGCTTTATTCCCCAGTGAAATAATTCTCCGTTTCGATGTTAAAATTTATCCCATTTCCGCGTTTTGAAGTTGGAACATTTCGAATGTTTGCATCTGAAGCCACTAATTGCATCTGTTATGATTAATGGTTTGTGGTTAATTAAAGGAGATCTAGGAGGCTCTAGGCCTTAGGAGGTCATGCAACTTAGGAGTCTCTGGCTACTGGGGCAAGAATGTGTGAAAGTATTCGCAAATTTTCGTTCTTACTTTAAACGGTTCAGCCAGATGGCAGTCATTTAAATCTAATTCTCCCTATTTTGATGCTTTACTCTCACAAATTACATGTGCGTGAATTTCACCTTATTAGAATGGGAAATATAAACTACGAGAGTTGTTCAACAGGCCCTTAAAAAAGAAAAACAAAGTATTTTCTGATTTTTATTTGTTTTTCAACATAATCACTTCCTCGTCCGCCGTGAACCGTTGTCCGCCGAGCCACTGTTTTGACTGTTCCTTGTCTCCGGAGTGTAATAGTGTAGCCATGTTTCGTCCATAGTTATGTATGTACCGACGGAGAAACTCGTCAGGATTGCGACTGCGTCAAAACAGCCTCAGAGTCGACCACACGATTGCGTTTATTCTCCACTGAAAGCAAACGTGGTACCCATCCTGCTGAGATCTTTTTCACGTCCAATTTTTCGTGCAAAATTGAAAACACTATGCCTTGCGATATGTCCGTGGCTTCAACTATTTCGCGCAGTTTGATTCGTCGATCATTCAAAACCATATCGTGGAGCACTTCCATTGGATGTCTAGAACGATGTTAATTTTTTGTGGATGTAGGGCTACGTTTAAGCTCATTTACCCAATTGTAAACAGTTGCTAACACAGGAGCAGATGTGCCATGAACATCATCCAATTCAGCTTTGATGTCTTTCGGTGTGAAGCTTTTTAAATATAAGTGTTTAATCACCGATCGAAACTTTTTCTATTTTCATAAACAAAAATTCCTAGCTTAAAACGACAATAAAAATAAAACCGTGTTCACCGTCATAGATACAATATGATATCCTTTAAGATGTTCATCAATTTAACTGCTTAAGGATAAACTAACACGAAACTTCTTATCGTTGAAGATACTAACAAAAGTAACTAGTTGCTAGTTAGTTACTTTTGATCACAACGGTGTTACTTTAACATAAAATAGGCGACGGTTATGCTAAAGTGCCGTGGTATTACGGGGAAAATGTAATACCGGCTTTTTGACTCCGAGAAATTTTTATCTGTGTACTACGGTATATCCCCAATTTTACATGTAATCCACATTTCAATAGATATATTCTCTTTAAAAAGATTGAAATAATAAATTCACTTCATGCTACGTACAAGTCATAATAGTGTAGTAAATGCATAAGAGTCAGTCGAAACGAGTCTTTTATTCACCATAAGCTCACGATCGGGTAAAGGTTATGCTGTTAGAAAGCCCATACCTACGTATTTGAAGCTGACACGATTGAAATAGCTAAACTGATTTTCTAAAAGGGATTTTGTTTAGAGCAACTATTTATTTTGTCAATCTAGCTATATTTTCTTTAAATCAACATGTTTAAAATATGATATTTGCTTCGTTGTATTATCACGGATTACCGTGATAGGGGCAGCTCGGGGTAGATAATCGCTTAAAGAAACATCCACCCACCTGTTATGTGCGCAGCTTAGGGTACCATTGTAAACCAATGAAACTCCTAGCTTCACTTTCACACCTTTATTAATTTAATATAATATTATTAGAAACAGTCATGTTGCAGTTGAAGAACTCCCCGAAGTCCAAGAAGAAGTTCAAGAACTTCCTTCGAAGTCCAAGAACTGCCCAAGGAGTCCTCTCTTCTAACAAAAGTACTTATATTTATAACCTATCTAATCCCTACTACTAACTGTCCTTCTCGTGTTTGATCTGGAGCATCGAAGTCCGATGCCTTCGAATTGACGGAGAGAATATAATTTTACACAGTGATTGTCCAGACGCTCATTCAGCTCGAGAATACCGGCCATCGATCGAAGAATAATTACGTAACAATAACATAGACAATACAAAACCAGCGGAAGTCCAGTTAGCGTCTTTTCTAAAAGTAAACGTAAAAGTAACAGCAAAGCGTTTATTCGCGACAGTATTAACTATAATTTGGTTGACTCAGGTAAATTACGTAAGAAGAGTTGTCTGTACAAAAAGCAATTCGTTCGTACATTTACTAAATCAGATCATTAAAGCACACTCTCTGGCAAAGAAATTTATGCTAGTACGACGTGTAAATACAAATTTTGTCCATTATTCACCTCTGGTAATTATAGCGGTAAGTTGTAAAACCAATTACTTAATGCATACCTTCCTTTGTTTTCAATGTGTGCAATATGTGGACGATAAACATATGTGAACGAAGGACGTTAAAATGTATACATCTCATTCTTATTTACAATGTCACGTTAGAAAGAAACAGTCAAGAATAGTCGATTTCCCATAACAGTCGTTGGTGGAAATTCCCATAAATTTTCAATATCCAACCGAGGCATTACTTTGGGTCCGTCGCTGGTCCCGTTCTTACTAGATTCATACACTGAAATACAAGTTACTGGTCTATGTTTCGTGCACAGATTACTAATACTGTTGTGGTAAGTTATTTTCTGTGTGCTATTTCCACGTTATTACGACAGCTATTGGAAACTAGATAAAATATAGCATGCGCTTTATGTTATATTTAAAACGTTATTCACTTTTTCTTTATATACACGAATCTCCTGTCTTCTTGGAAGATTTGCTTGGGGCAATAAACATGCGTATTCCACTAGTTTTTGTTAAATAAGCACTTTACCTAATGCAAAGAAATATAAAGAAATGGTTTTCATTTCATTGCATCAATTTATGTTCATTTAGGATTGAATTCCCGATATTGATGTTCTATTATAAACTATTCTGGTAAGCAATAATATAAATTCTGCAAGATGTAGCTAATATATTTCGTTATTAGAGAAATTATCTGCAATAATACTGTCGCATAAATCTGCCTAAATGGATTTGAATTTCCCGGTACAATTAAAGCACTTATGTAGCTTATATACGAACAAATCTGTGTTGTTGGATTTGACATAGTAAATTCGAAATTTCCTGTACGCGGCCAAGATTAATCGTCTTATAACGAAGTGCTCGTTTTAGGGGTCCCGACCGTCTTTGTGGAAATGTCATAATTTGACCGATATAATTCCGGTCGGGCTTTAACCCGAGTAATCGAGATTGTACATCTGGGACGATTATTATGTTTCTTGTCCATTTCCGAATATAATGAGGTCGTTTTGACATTATTTATTAAATATAGTGAATAGATTGTGACATCGTAATATATTAAGTGTTAATGTTAATAAGTTCATATTCGGCAGTTCATTTTTATTATCCAATGATATATATATATATGTATTGGAATGTTAAAAAGAATATCGCTGTTAGAATTGATATGATTAGCGGGTAGTTACCGCCCGCATCAAAGTACGCTCAGGCGATGTCGATGCTTTATCAACACTTGTCGCGACATTGCAGCGGCTTATCCCAGGGTTTTGTTCGGTGAATATTTCCACTATGTATTCTTTCGGTTCTTAATTTGCAAATTTAAAGAAAGTTCGTCTGCAAAACAGGTATAAAATAATTCTATTTGGCAAATAATATCTTCCTGTATAATTTGATGAATTATCAGGTTAGATAGGGAACATGCAGGTTTTAAGGTTGCGGATGCATAGATGACGGTGACGCTAGAAGGAGGTAGTTGAGTCGTTTCTGTTTAATCCCTGTAGAACTAAGGTTATTACTGTACAAACACTCAAACCTCATTACGCTTTTCGTCAGAATTGTATTGGTTGGAAACTTTTCAAGTATATGTTTGTTTGTCTGATATTTACAGTATTTGGAGTAGGTTGTTCTTGTTAGAAACTTCTCAATTGTGCCGTGTGTTCTAAAGTATTGTATACGGATATAGGGGTTGCTGACCAACTCTGATTTAATAGCCACATTCGTATCTATCAGTGAAAAGAAGACTTCGTATTCTTTCTTCTGCTAGACATATGGTATGTACGATAATATTACCACTTATTATGGTTTTGAACCATGAGGGTGCGATAAATTCCACATCACTTAGGTCACAATAACATTATACACCTACTTGATATCGGGGAGTCCGCTAAGCCCTCAACCAAGCTTCTGCCTTGGCGTAGGTTGCAACGTAGTTCAGAAAGATCGCCCTAATGTGAACAATTTTCAACAATATTTAAGTGTCCTTTTCATTGACGTCAGCGAAGAACACTTACAAAGCAGGCGTTCCACTCTTTCGTTCTCATCGGGCTTCTTAGCCAACAAACTCCCGCCAAAATCTCAACGACCATGCGAAAAGCCGTTTCTCGACAGTCTCAGGTAACCGCTTCTTCGGGTACATCAAAGTGACTTTAGCGATACAGTGATAGTTCTGACCCGAGTCCTGAGACGGCCATTTTATGTTACTATTCTTTGTTTCAGAGAATAAGGATAGAGCTTTGTGGTACCATTTGCTTGCTGTTAGTAAACAGGTAGATGTTTCTGCTTATGATTTTAAAGTCAGAACAATGCGTTATTTGTACTGAGATTTCGGTCTATAAAGCGGCGAGGTGGAGCTCCTGCGCCGGTTCCTTTGTTGGCTTTGTCTGGTCCTCATCGCTGTTGGTCTGTTGATGTGTCGAGGATTTATCATGTTTGTGGTAGACAGGAAGACGTGGAATGTTGTTGCAGCGTCTACGATCGGCAATCTGTCTGTGACTTCGTTCTTTTTTATGCCATTGTATATGGCAGCCGTAGCGTGGTAGTCAATGCCACTTCTTCAATAGATCAGTTAAGAAGCGACAGGCAAACACAATCTTTATTGCTACCGTTGATGTAGCTGTCTGTGATGCTTAGACAGGTTGCTTTTTGCTGCAATGGTTTTTTGCCACGACCGTGTCTTCTATACTAGATTACCAGGCGATCGCGCTGTATGTGTTAACATTGTTCGGTTAATTGCGATGCAAATCCGCATGATTATTCTGGCAGAAAGGCTCCAGCATTCTGTAATACTACCCAAACGCGAGCCTTTGTTGAATATGCGAGGTTCTCATAAGCTTCTCGTCGATGATTATGCCGAGATCTTTAGTCTCCGAACTGAAGTTAAGTGAGCATGTTTTCGCTTTGCTTAGCTTCCTTTTCTAGTGAGTAAGACCATCTACGTTTTAGTTGGATTGGAGGAAAATTTGCGAAAATAAGCGTACGCTTACAATTGCGTACGCTTACAAAGTATGTTTTGCAACTTTTACTAAATAAATTTGGTATTCATTCCACAAAAGTAGTATATCTGAGTGTTATAATTTGGCATATTACGCAATTTTTACACAATACGAGAAGTCTGAAAAGTTTCCAGCTTAATATAGGAATAAGCATTTTTGGGTTTATTTCTCAACATGTCTTTCACTTTTCTTAGCGATGCGATGCTCCCACCTCTCTGATCTGTTAGAATAGTAGTTCGCATCTTGTTCTACAAAATAGGCAATTACAAATGTGATAGCCAGCATTTGATGAAAATCTCTGTCTTCCGGCTTTGCGTCATGGCGATCACTAAAGTGTGAGAAGGTGCGTTATCTTGGTGGAACAAAAAGCCAAAAAGCAATAGCCATCATTGTCCCGCGTAATGGAACAGCTTTCGACTTTTTCGGAGCCGATAATCCTTTGCAGTTTTCGACCGTGCTTTTACTTCGGATGTGTATTGGTGTATCCAAGTTCCATCTACAGTTACTAATTGACGCTAAAACTCTGACTTACTTTGCTTAAACTGCTTCAACAGAGCTTTGAACATGTTCATTCAAAGTGAGTGAGCAAATGCGGTACCCCAACGCGCGGTTAGTTTATTCATCCTCAAATCTTCAATCAATATATGAGAATCACGTTCGTTCGAGATGCCTACTGCCTTCGCTCTGTAACCGTAATTCGACTGACTTTTCCGATGTTACAGGTAGTAGTTACAGTTCTTGGCTGTCCAGAAGGTTCATCATCAACCAACCACATTTAAATTTAGCTGCCCAAAATGTTATTGTGGCAAATGATGGTGCAGATTCCCCATAAGCAGCGTCCATCTCGGTTTTAATTTGCGTAGGCGTGTTGCTTTCCAAATGTAAGAATTTAAAATCCCTCGATATTCCCTTTTTTCTATTTTTATAGAAACAATCACATCGACTGATACAAATGGCTGTTAAGCAATAAGTGAGCGTCGAACACGTCTGAAATTTCAAAAAGGATCTTCCAATGTGTAATTATACTATCAGAATCTGTTACGCACATATTTACTTTTGGCAAGTAACGCTATCCTTATGTTGAGGTTTGAACCTTTTAGCAATACCCTAGTATTGACAATTTACATATATGACGGAATACTAAATCGTCTTAAATTTAATTAGTGTAATTATCGTTAACTTCACTGTATATTTCCGACTAGAAGTCGAATAAGCCGGGCTGGCGCGTCTTGGCTCGAAATATTCCAAATGCAAGTTGGGCCAGGCTTTTTTATAACGAGTCCGTTAACCCCGCTTGATTCGTCAAGCCCGTTTGGCAAGTGAAGCTTGCTCGAGCCGCTAAGCCCGCTCGGCCTGTTAGGCCCGTTCGAGCCGTCAAGCTCGTTCAGGTGGCCTAATTTGTTTAGTAAACAACTTTTTCATTTTAATAAATCATATTGTATAGCAGTATTTACAATAGGATGCGTATAATAAAATTGCACCGAGCTAATTTCTGACCATTTACGTATTATATGTATACTGCTGTACCTGTAATTAACAATGTTTACTTGATGCAGATATTTCGCCAGTTTAAAATAAAATAAACAATACAAAGTATCATTTCATTGTAATGTAGGTATATAATTATACTAGCGTGGGAGAGGATTCATTTATAAACCCCAGTTTCGTACATATAGCGAATAACGTTGTCGGCTAAGTGTAGGATTTGATTTTAGGAAATACCTAATACACCTTATTTGAGATTTTTAAGGAATCAGTGAGCTTTAATCGTTAGTTATTTCCTAATAAGTATTTCATTGTAATATTGCCGTGTATCAATAAATTCCAAAAATAACTAGAATCTCTCGTTATGAAATAACAAATAGATTATATTTTTCGTTTCCGAATATCCAATATATTAAATGTTCAAATAATAGTAAGTGTATAACATAAACACAAATTTGTAAATGTAAATTAGATTTCAAAACAATAACGTTTCCTAAATCTAATTAATAGAAAACAAAATAGATCGTGTATGGACAAAAATTCAATTTAACCTATTATTGCGATAGGTATGTGAACATGCAGTCATTTGCAGTGTTGCTAGTAACATAGTACCATTTAACGACTTCCTAGTAAGAATATAATTTAAAAATTTATTCCACAATGTAATTACGTAGTACAAATACAGCAAAGGGTCAAGAAAGGCAGCGATAATTAATTAAAAAAATAAACTAGGTATAGAACGCATCACTTGTTTAGTGGATCCGCTTATGATAGCGGTTGGATTGTTGCTGCTACTGATTCATTTCCGTCGCCCAACTCTTCGCATTTAGACTTTTATAGCAAACCAAATTTGCAACAGTGCCCATGTACTTCAGCGGTTCATTTTGTTACGGAACTTTCTAACGCGGTATGTTAACATTACACAAATTGTCAGAGTCTTATTTACAAGACAAATATTGTGAATTATAAGTTGAACTATTCACCGACAAACGCTTAAAAAAATGAAATATAGCATAATATAAATAATATAAAGTGTGGTGTCCCACTTAATTTAATTTTTTGCTAAGAGAAATCGAATGAAAATTACACCATTTTTGGAGCTAAAAAAATTATAGTATTTTATTGAATTTAAAAATTTTACAAATCTTCGAAGTTTATTTACCTAAAAATGTATTTGATCATTTAACATTTTTGAGTTTGTGAAATATATAAATAGTTTCGTGTTTTTTTGAAACTTTTTTAAATTATCCAAGAATTTTGAAATGTTTTGTTGTTTATCTCTTCTCATTTTGTTTTCTAATTGTTGGCCTATCCACAAAGTATGATTATGTGACTCGTACGATCAGTGGATAGCGTTGTGCTGGAGCTAAAACTTTAGCTTGTTGGACTGCAGAAATGATTGCTCCAACACTGTTTTTATTCGGTTGTTTGTCGAAGGACCAGCGATGTATTTTCTTAAGTAAGACGCACTTGGTGGATTTAGCTTACTTTAATATAAATATCTACACTATACACAATACTTAAGAACTTAAACTCGCACTAGCGATTAATAAAACTACCACCAAGATGACATCAGGTGCAATTGTAGTGGTTGAGACCTTTAAGGTTTCGGGTAAAACCAATTTATTGAAGGTAAAATTAAAACTTGCTTGTTAGTGAATGTAGCAAAAGTCTCACAATGAGGCAGATGGAAAGCAATAATGTTTTATAACCAGAGTAGCGACGTTGCGTGCAGTTTGTCATTGGCGTTACGTATGGTGGCACGTAGGAGATAGGGAGAGAGCGACGGCAGTACTGGCCAGTACGCTGCTGCATATACCCGATCAACGCTTGGCTGACTAACACTCGCTAGCAAACCGCACCGAATGTTCTCACTCTATTTATAACCAAGAGCGATTACGATTGACCCGAAGCTATAAATGACATATTTTTGGAATCTTCGGTAAGTAATTGCATGCGGACCGCTGTAAAGCGTGACTAATGCTTACCGAACCCTAATTAAATATGGGAAATTCCGCGCAAGCATAATCTTTATGACGATTGTTTCTACGATACTATTTTAAGGTTTTAGTTTACTTTATTATAATAGGAATATAAATGCATGAGAAAGAAAATAAATTAAAAATAATTATGGGAAAATTTTTTTTTTTACTTTCGAAGAAACATTAATTCTGAGCCAAAGTTTACAATATCAAAGAATTAAACGAAGTGATAGATTGCTCTTGGTGACAAATTTCTTACACAATCAATTAAATCAAATAGCACACTTACTGTTTTCGAGATCTACCAAAAATGCCTTTCGCTTCTATATATTTGTTACGTTGAAATTTTTAGGTATGTCAGAATGGGTACCATGCTTACTTATAAATACTCATTTGGAATGATAAATATTCCACATTTTCTAATTGTTCTATTTTATTTTATTTTTTTTTAAGTCAATATGTTCTCCATCACCAGCAGCTACAATTTATTACAGGTATTTGTACACGAAAAAGTGTAATTCTTCTTAAATGTGACGCGCCAGGCTGGACTGAGCTCAGAAACGTAGAGGACTGGGCCGGGTCGAACTAATAGAGTCGAGTCGAGCCGGCTCGTGCTAATAAGCGAGTCGAGACGGGCCGACATAATTCTCAAAATTCGCATCTCTACTTCCAACAACATAACTGCTGAATTTTTCCCACAGAACATGTAAAAAACTATGTATTTTGTAATTTATGTGACTAATATTTTCTCATATGCTTTCAATTAAAGTTTAAGTATACTTCGAGAGGCACAACATATATTTTGATGGATATCTCCTACAGAAAGTATAGAGTTAGAAGAGCGACTCATACCATCGCTAACCGTAATTAAAACGAACCGCACGCACGCGGCCTACGAAACGAACTTTACTAATTGTTGATGTCTACTTCATGCCTGGAACGGTTCGATGGCCGTCGGATGCGGATGTTACCACGTTGTCTTGACGTTTCTAATAAGTTGGCACCGTAATATAAAGTGCCTTTTACCCCCTATACGTCATTCTGCTATATTAACTCGGCTATTATCCGTTATTTGTTTGTCATTTATACGACGCTAATAAATTAATGATGTTTATTGTGTACCCCACGCTGCGAACTTCGCCAAGGAGTTGTAGGCTCAATGTAGGATCTTCCGTTACGCACGGTATTAAGTGGTAAAAGCGGCGTAGGCTTGCTAAATGTATTCCAACGGTAAACAGACGGCAACTAGAACATTTTGAATACGCTTCTAATTTGATTTAATTACAAGTGTTTCGAAGCAGTGCAGGGTTAAATAAATTTTAGGAAGGGATCCTATTTCGGATTAGACGTATGGGGGCGCAAACAATACGCCTGTTGTTGTTTTGTGTCTTAGTTTGTTTGAAGGAACGTTCCATCCCAATGATAATTGTGTGAGTATTACTTTTTCCTAGGTCCCGAAATCTTCCTTTGTGTTTGCATTAATGATTATAAACGCAAACACAAAGCAAGATAAACGCCGAAAGAGAGATCTCTCTTTTGACGCAGTTTGCCTTTTTGAAGGCAACAAGGAGTTCTATTAGAATGAAGTAATATTAGTCATTTTAGGAGTGTGGGCCTTAATTCTAATTCTAATTTGTATTTAACTAATCAAATAGATTTACAATTGAAAATAAAAAAATTAACTTCCGTTTGTGCAAATTAGAAATATAAAAGTAAATGATGGACCTTTAAAACTTTACTACTAAACTAACTTATTAAAATAACAGTTCCGTGGGCTAGTGGCGCAAGGGTCCGCTTCTGACTGTGGCTAGGCTACATGTGTGCATGAGACTCCTACCAATATTGATGACAGATTTTCTGATGGGTCTTGTACGGTTTCAAGTCGCCATTTGCATGTTGAGGAATAATTAACCGCGCTTCATCTTTTACGTCGGGTGGTTGTGATACTATCACTCTCTAGCCGCTACGAAACTTTTTAGAGACATTATTTAGATACTAGGGAAGTATGACAAACATGATAGCGTACACGTGTTCCGACATTTTGTCCTTAATCGCATAAATTTAGTTCCGTTCAAAAATTCGAATTGCAAATACATTTTAATGAACATTTGAAATTGGATGAGATTAAATTATATAATTTGCCTTATTTAGATGTTCAGCTGTTCAATAAAACCAAACTTTACCGAAGTCAAACATCAGAAATGTTATTTCTTTTAAATAACACCATATATTTGTGACGCTTTAAACTCTCATAATAAGGCACCGAAAATATTTGTCCCTACTCGAATTACATCGGTTTCATCAGCTTGTATAGCAAATTTACTTGCCTCTAGAAATATTCACAATCTGAGAAGCAAGAACACTCATGTATGTATATGCTTACGCATAATATAAATAATAATGGTTCATTAAAATTTTCTTACATCCTCATTAATATAAACTGAAGTGCTTTTGATACATTTTAAAATATTTTTAGAGTTGCTTTTAATGAATCCTGTCTGTCAAGACAAATTGTATGTAAGTGTAATTGTAGGAAATCAAAATGGTACAACTGGGAATTAAAAACTATTAAATAAGTAATTAAGCATTAGAGCAACATATCGACTAGAATGTTGTACAATGGACAAGGAATATTACAAATAAAATAAAAGAAAAACCAACATAAACTATATTACGATTTCGTGCAACTTTCCATGATGTTCCCGACGTAGTTAAATATCTTTCTCTTTAGATACTTAATTACGTAAGATATACTAAGCAAATTATCATTTTTTTAAATTATAGTACAGTAAAACCTCTCAACAACGGGCAGCTGTGAGGAATTTGAAACTGTCCGTTATGGGGAGGTGCCCGTTAATAGGAAGTTTATATTTAAACATCGTATTTTTTTAAATATCGTACAAGAACGCAATAAGAACTCATGTAATAAAAAAAGTGAATATTTCGGCAAGTTTTTTTTTCTTAAGAAACGAAATTGCAAACAAAAACAATTAAAACTTAAGCAAAGGAGTTTTAACTAAAAATTACTGTAAAAATAGAATTCATTTACAAACATGTACATAGTATGCAGTTATGTATTATTACACAACAGAATATTGTGTAGGTATTAGTACACTGGATTGAAAAAATGTACCAATTGTTATTGGTTTTTTTTTTTTTGAGAAATCATTTTCTCTACAATTATTTTTCCTACGTGTGATACAACATGGATCATTTTTTCTGTTCCTATTATCTTTTAATTTTCTATAAGTGTCTTTAATGTCAATTACTTCCGTACATATTATTTCTTCATTATCACTATCATTTTCATTACCTTTAGATTCTTCGAGAAACTCTTCTGTACACTTTTCTTTGGATATTTACGAACTTTCTGTGCAAAGATCCTTGCCAATTTCTACATAATCCGAGAAGGAAATGTTCAAATTTTCCAAAATTAGTTCCGACAATGGCATTTCGTCTTCATTATCGTATTCCTGAGATAAATTTTCTCTTTCATTTTGTTCAAATCCTGCTTTAAAAAGTAGTTGTTCATTGTTTTTGTCTTAATATTTTTCCACGTTGTTGATATCCAAATCAAAGCACTCACTATCTTGATATATTTCTCCACGTCGGCTGTATTTTGCAAATATTCTGTCGAAGACAAAAGCCTTTCGACAATATATGTTCTGTAGTAGGATTTGAAAACTTTTATTATCCCCTGATCAAGTGGTTGGCAATGATAGGTATTTGGAGAAAAAGAAAACTAATTTCACATTTCTTAAAGACTTGTGAGTGCGAGGTGGCATTAACTAAAAATAGAAGCACATTACGTTTTTGTCGTTGCTTTTTCTATCAAACTTCATCAGTCATTCGGACATAATGTCGTGTGTCATCCATGCTTTTTTATTGAATTTCCACTCTACGGGTAATTTATCTACGTTTGCTCCTTTGAAACATCGTGGGTTCTTGCATTTTCCAATCACCAACAGGCCTTCCTTTTTTCCGTCATGCTTGCGCAAAATAGAATTGTGAGATGATCTTTTGAAGCTTTACTGCCAGTGCACTTTTCTTTTTTTTTAGCAATAGTTTTTGTAGATAAAGCGCGAAAAAATAAGCGACTTCATCGGCGTTAAAGTTATTTTCAGGTGTGTATTCTTTGATGGTCCCACGCAACTTCTTCTTCCAATCTGCAATATCTTCTTCGTTTATCTGACCTGCTTCCCCACAAATGGATTTAAAATTTATTTGCTTTCTTTTGCAATACTTGTCCGACCATCCATTGAAGCTTTAAAACTGACAAGTTCTAATTGTTTTGTAACTTCTAGAGCTGTCTGCGAGTTGATGAGTACTAAGTTTAAACTTTTCACCACACTTAGTAATTTAATAATAATGTGTGTAATTGCGAAAAAATCAAATTTAATTTATCGAGCAGTATTTTTTTGCTCATTGTGCTCGTTATAAAGATGCAAACTTCATAAGAATGATGCTAATTGGGGAAATTGTTTATGCCCGTGTCTGTTATTGAGTGTGCTCTTTGTTAAGAGGTCATTTTACGTTAATTCTCTAATATGTTAGAAAAGTTGCTCGTTATTGAAAGACGCCCGTTAATAGGAGGTACCCCTTAAGAGAGGTTTTACTGTATATTCTATTATTAATACATGTTTATCTGCTATTGATCTTCGATATGAACGTTCAGTAATCGCGTTTGATTTGAGCAAGGCTTTTGACTGTGTTGATCACAATATCTTTACAGATGGGCTAGAGTTTTATAGTGTAAGAGAAATCGCTTCAAAATTATTGCAGTCACATCTGTACCAATAGCAGTAGTACAAATTAAAACGTTGCTCAGGGATCTAATTTTATTTATAGTTTATGTAAATGACTTACTTTATAACAGAACACATCAGAAAATGCCTAGTAACAATAACCAAGAAAATAATGCTAAAATAGCTTCCTCGTGGTATTGGTGGAATTATTGTGGTGAGCATAATGTGAGAGAAAAAGATACACTACCCACGGACAGTTGTGCTTGCCGTAAATAATTCCATGAATACCATGATGAGGCATTATTTTTTTTTGGTTACTGTTTCTAGCCATTATCTGACGTGTTCTGTTATATACATCATGGTAAGCAAGCCTGTCGGAATATTCATATGTGCGGTTTCCCAAAGCGCTACTTGCGCCCCCATTTCGTGGTTAAGCAGTCTGAGAGCTGCTTGAGGGATGGTTTGGGGAACAGTACCCGCTTTATGTCGATGCTTTCTAGACGCCAGATATGTGTTTCTTGATACTAGAGGGCGCCAAGAAATGTCTAGTTTGTCATTTTGAAATGTGGTATTAACTGAGAGGCAATCGCGACAGAGAGTAGAGTTGAAAATACGCCCGAAAGTACGTTGATGACGCCGGGTAGTTCATACAAGCTAAAGACTCGTTTGCGGCAAATACTTTTAATATTTTTAACATATATACTTTCACACAACAAAATTATACAGGGGGTAACTACATATTTTGTTAGACTAGATAAACGGGTTTGTAATTCTTAGTATAAATTGTTTTTATTTTAAAAATACAAGGGTTGCTGTCCTGAAAATTTTCTCTGTGCATTAGAATTTTGAATATTGCTCAAATATTTCTCTTCTGTTACAATAATAATAATAATGGAAACTCAACCGTATTCGTTGTAAAGGAATTAGCAATTGTAAATTTGGGTATGCAGTCTGTTTCTGAATAGTTAAAATAAAATGTCAGTTTATTCAAAACCCAATTTTAAAAATTAATCTTTTTTTCCAATATCAAATCAGTTTTGGCGTCTTGAATATAATTTTTAAAGTGTATTTGTGTATTTCTAATGTATTGTCAATTTTAAACTGTTTTTCTGCATTATTCCCCTATTTAAAAATGCTCGTTAGCGCTTAACTCTCACTTTAAGTCTAGGAAACTCCGAGTAAAGGACGAAATTATTAAATTTTGCATAAAACTGAGTTTTTAATTTAACCATCCACAAACAGATCGTATGCCGGGGTTTTCAATTACTAATTGTTTCTAATAATAATAATAACTTATGTTTGTCCTTCACACCAAATGGCATCGAACACAGTTTTTTACATCTAAGAACAAAATACAGTACAGACAAGGCAGCAGCAATCTTTGTTACCTTGCCTGTGCTGCGATAATTTACAAGGTACAAGACAATATTAACAAGATGGAGATGTTTAAACTAAAAAGTCAGATAAATATTCGCTTAAGCTTTCTTCAATTTACTAATTTATTAAAACTATAACACAGGCGTAGCATGGCGATTTTTCGTATAGTCATCCTGTGGTTGTATTCGTACGTCAGAATTATTTTTAGTCGGGTACTGGTGTAATTAATAATCTTTTATAAATTGGTAACTATGTATGTTTGTAAACGTATTGGCAGACTTTATAAATATGTAAACCGGACATGGTCAATATGGTCTTATGCCTCAACGTGGCATAAGAATCCTACAAGTGTCTCTAAAATCGATATCAAATATTAAGCGTATGATGTGCTTTTGCATTATAAGTTTCTTCTCTGTGCTTATCCCCCTTTCCCATAGTATAATGCCGTAAGCTAATTGCGAATATACTAGGGCGTAATATGTCTGGATTAGAGTTTAATGATGTACTTTACCTTTTAGCTGCTTAATAGCGTAAAACGACTTTGCTAAATTCGTTCACACTTCGTCTATATGAGAGTGCCTTAATGTACAAAAAGTTCGCTTCAAGCACCTTTGATATGTCTTTCATTTGCAGTAGTTCGTTTTTGTTAAAATATACGCACCGAGTTTTCTCTTTTATTTACAATTGTTTTTTGCAACCCGCAGGACACTCTCCCGAAGAGACACACAACTGCCCGTCCACTGTTGATCAGACGTCGGCATAATTCACCACACACTTTGCCGATATATACTCTGAGATGCCATGAATAAAGCAAATGAAAATTAGGGGGCCTAGTATTTATTCCTGGGCGTTGCGATTTACAACTGATAGGAACTCAATTCCTCCATTTTAACAATAAACTTGCGGTTGCTCAAAAGTGATTCGACCCATGTTAGGATACCAATGTCTTCAAGCTTTCTTATTGCAAAATTTAGGCTAATACTCTAAAATGCTCCAGTCACGTCGAAATATAGTACTGCGATGTGTTTTCTTCTTTCTTCAATTTCGGAATACACACAATTCATGAACATAACAGCCGCAGTTTCTGTGGATCGGCTTTAGTAGGCCGATATTCCCTTGATGATTCTCTTTTATGATTATTGAAATTGAGTTGAACCAGAATGCTTACTGGTGTATTATTGTAAACACTGTGGGAGTCAAATTTCTTATATGTTTGACCAATGCCATTTTTAGCGCTTCTGGAAAATATCCTTCGGCTACGGATAAATTTATCAATTTAGATAAGATTCGCTAACTATTGAACTTATTTGTTTCAGTGCAGTGATATGAAAGTCATCATATTCTGAGGTTTTATTTTTGAATAACTTAACAACTTCCTCCGCAACGTACCTTTATTTCCTGCTTTTTCCCGAGTAATCCTCCCAAAATATTCTCCAGAGTATTGAGCTGGCTTCGGAACTTTTGATATTCTGTGTTATCCGTGGTTTAGCGTGATTCTTTTTCTGTTATTTTCAGCTCTGTCAAGTTTGTTATTAACTATACACCAGATTTTGCGATTCTTGTTTATTGCATTCGATTGCCGGCAAAGTTGTTTTTCATACGTATTGATTTGATCTTCAGTTTTAATATTAAGTCAATAGATGAAAAATTAGCTTTAAATGTATTGCGGCTGAGAATTGACTTGTGTATGTGTGTACGTAAGCAAATGTGCACAGGCGCGCATGTATGTACATACGTCTGTACGCGCGGATATTGTACTTTGTAATTCCCTCCTTTCTTATTGTTTAACTTTGAGACTGTAATATACACATTGCAGGATGAAATAAAATTCATTTATTATTATTATTATTGCTATTAATGAAGCTGTTAATGTTTCTTTATTTTCAATATACATCATTCAAAAAATTAAGCATTCATAGAAATCAAAATCTCGACGCCAACAAGCGTTTTTATTGCCTATGCTTGTTGGACTGAAAAAACGTTACATTTTCTAGGTTAGACTATTCGCTGAACACGTCGTGGCCTATCTATTTATCTGTCTGTCGATCCTTCCGACCTCTGGCACTAACAAATCCAATTTTGCACCGGTTGCTGTGGTAACTCCTCCGAATGTGCAAGCTATCAGTCCTTGTCTTTCGCACCTGCTGACATGCGGTGGTTACAGATAGCGACGATCTAAAGAGCTCTTGATTTATACACGCACGTGCTATCATTGCGTTGCTTACAATTCGTTTTAACCATGCATGCCAAGTTGCGGTATCATATTGCAATATTTATCAACGCATATACAAGGCAAATATGCTCGAAGACATCACATAACGTTTAGGTCAGCATAAAATAAGAGGTCTAATTAGAGCTTGCTGTTTAATGGTATGGCCGGGCGATGAAGGTGATGCGAAGGCGAAGTGAAAAATCTACCGTAAAAGGACGGTTTCTAGTGAAAATATTTTTAATGTTATGTAAACGGTAGGGGTTAGGGGTCATGAGCATCGCCAGCCTGTTTCGCTTTGGGAAAAATTGGGCGGTGAAGCGTGAAAAGACTTGAAAAAACATTTCCTGAAATTAGCGAGAACTAAGCGAGAGAAGCGAAAGTACTGTTTACTTTTAACAAAAAGGGTGAAGCTGTAGAGAGAAATTAAGAGAGATGATATTTTTGTATTAATTTCTTTTCGAAAAATGTTCATGGCTTTATTATAGATATACAGGGTATCCCAATTTTCAGGAATTGTAGAATTGTGTCTATTGGGTAAGTGGTACAACATTAAAATTTTCAGAAAATGTAGCAGATACCATAAGGAATCTTCTATAATATTTCCGTATATAGAGAAAGATCAATAAGTAGCGAAGCGAATACTTTGCTATTTTAAACTCTCCATTTGGAAATAAACCAACAAAATATTTCATATGTCTACTTCTAATAGATTTCGAAACATTAATGATTAATTAATCAATCGCATAAATTTAGTTATATATAGGTACTGCCAAAAAGTTTTTGTTCTTTTTATAGTTTCTTGTTTTAAGGTTACATTTATACTGACATAGTTAGGTTTACATTACTTACTGTTAATATTTACGAGCTTTTAAAACTATTTTCTTTTTTATTTTTCACTACATAAGGACTGTAATTAAGTTCTGCATATCGTCGATCAAGGTAGAGCAACTTACAAATCCTGCACGCTAAAATACCACATTTCTTTCAGTGCCTCTTAATATATAAATAATACCCACTACCTAACTCTTATTTACTTAGGCTTGAATCAACGGTTTAAAGTCGTCAATGTCAGTATGTTTTGCTTGTTGTTGTCAGAGTAACCAATTTATATTAAGACCAGAAAACATCTGGACGTCATTTGCAAATGCAAAACTCGTCTTTGACTTTTGATCATAATTACAAATATCTCTTTTAATTTCAGCGCTAGACATGTACACTGCCGTTCAGTGAAGTTCGGCCATACAATAAAAATCTATTATATCACATTGTATACAATTATTAATACATAAAATTAGAAAAATATTAAGCATACACTCTTTTCTAAGGGATTAAAGCCATAAATTATTATGTAAAGTAGAAATATTGCGACAACCACAATAAAGTC